>JARJCN010000101.1:0-149517 GCA_029282135.1 Mycena belliarum | reverse complement strand
GAGGACCCGTATGCCGGTACGAAGCAACGCGACGCAATTGGCGGGAAGATCCACGGCGTACGAGACCAGCACGACTCGGAGAAGGGACTGCCCAAGATGCCTTGCTCGTTTAACCCACAAAACCGCGAGTTCGCCAAGACTCATGACCCCGGGTTCTGGACGATGGATAGGAGAAGCAAGCCAGGCCGACATTGCGCGAACGAACAAGAGCGCTGTTTGCTACCGCACAAGACACCACAGGTCTTATATGGCAAACCCCCTAGTGGGGAAAACCACGGATGCGCGGCCACGTGACCGCGTATGTCGCGGTTGTGCACTCGTTCTCAGCAGCAACGACAAAAAGAGTGCGGAAAACCATCGGTGACAGGCGCGGCCCACGGTTGGAACAACAATTGCTTGCCACATTTTCTACAACAATCTACACCGAAAACCGTGTGCGAGGATTGGGGGACACACCGTCCGCACGTCGTTGGGCAGACTTCGCCAGCGCGTTGCCGAGATTGTCCGCAGCAATTATGTTGTCGTTCAACAGTTCCAACTCGCCAGCCCACTCGTCAACCTTCTCCCGCTGCATCAGCAACTCGATATCGCCGCGGTTCCACGCAGGAACTCGGGGCAGACTGTTCAAGAGCATCGACAGGTCCACGTCCAGATCGGCGCCACTACTGTTGTTCGCGAGAGTCAACGCACTTCGAACACGCGATATCGAATGCTCGCGGGTGTGCGGGTGATAACCGGCAGAGATATTTCCGAACCGAGCGTCGAAATTGAGCGCGAGGGAAAGCGACCATACAGCGCGACTATCGATATGTTGCAAGGACAGACGAAACGCCTTCGCATGTTCAACCGCGATATCATACACGATTCCCTGGAAAAACCGCGGTATTTCAGCTCAAGATCGAAACCGCGCGTGCCGAAACCAGAGGGGAAGGAACAACAACTCACCGCCTGCGTTATGAACTCGACAACGAAACGTCGCAGTTGCTCGTATGTGCCAAACGGCAGTTGGTCCACGGAAAGGGCGTTCGACGGGATGCAGACGTGGATAAGTTCTGCAAACGGCCGAAGAACTTGGACGATATACGCGATGACCCCGTCCTTCGCGCGTGAATATTCGATGGCCTCCCTTCGAATCTCGGCGGCATACGAAAGACGCGCAAGGATTGTCTGATCAAAAGCGATGATTTCCGCGACCGAGCGAGGACGAGCGGGGGAAACATAGTCCGCCGAGGTATCACCAAACGACGCGCCGTCGAATTCTTCAAGTTGGGGAAAATACATCGGGAATAGCGCGAGGGAAATTGAGCTGGGAAACCGCCGATTGACCTCGGGCTTTTATATCTCGCCCTCCTCCACTATTGGATCCCTCCCAGAAAATTCAATCTCGGCAATCTTCATCGTCCCATCTCCAATAAACATCCGGTCCACCGCATTCTGCCGAAGGTCCAGAGAATACAGAAAAACGGCGCAGAGTTTTCCGCGACAAACCGCGCGCGGTATCGGTTCCTCATCGCCGGCGAATCCAAACTTCTGCTCAGCCCGCATGATTATTTGCAACCACGGAATAGGAGGCGTCGGAATACGGCGAGCGTCGGCCAGGTCCTTGTACCGGATGATAACATCGGAAAGATTGCCCTGGACGTCCGAAACAAGTCTTGGAATCAGTGAATTCCGCGGTTATCACCTCAAGCTAACGCACCGCATGCTCCATATACGATCGCAGCCATTGCCTCGTCATGTTGCGGTCCGTCTCTGGACGCGCCTTCAAACTCTTCACAAGCTGCTCGCGGATGCGCACATAGTACTGAAGCATCGGTTCAAGCTGTTCCGCGACAAGCCGCCGAATAAACGGAAGGCAGGAGAATTCATGAAGCGCGCCGAGCGTAGGGATATCAAGATTCTGGAATTCTTCCCGAACCGCGAACCTAGACGTCGCTGCCCGGAGGACGTCGGTGGCGCTCATAGCCAGAAAAGTCGTGGCTTTCGCCTGAAAACCGCGAGCTTTTATACCGGACGACCGCTTTGGGCAGATCTACTGACTTCGGCAACGATTCCACTACTTGCCCGATTCGGACTTCCCTTCCATCACCACCGCCAATCACACGCTTCTTACCCCTGACGCCTGACGGTCGGCATCGTCCTGTGGGGGAAACCGCTCCAGAAGATCGAAAATAATGGCGAACATGCGGGTGCTCTGAGCGGGGATCCCGAAGTCGCGTCCGACTTCCGCAACGTCCACTAACGGGAGGCCACGGCACCTTATTTGCTCAGTCGCGATAAATCGCGCTCGACCGAGTAGTCGCTGAAAAACCAGCACCGACGAAGCGCAGTCCGGCGTCAGCGGCGGTTTCCAACCCAAACAACGGGCACGAAAACTCACAACAGTTCCAAGCATATTCAAAATAACCATGCGGACGTTCTGCTCCTCGGATGGCGACAGATCCGCCGAAGCTCGCCGCTCCGTGGGCCTCCCATGAACTAGGACTTGTAGGAAATAAACCACGGGGCGAACGCGCTTCCGCAGGAAAACCGCGACTGTTGTGTCGGGCATCCAGTGCCTGTCCCTAAGCTGCTCGGGCGCGAGCAAGAGAGCGCGAAGAATGTCGGCAAGGACGCCTACATCGATAAAGGAACCAGACGACATGAGAGTCGGAAACACGACGAATTGCCTCGCATCTGCATCAACCGGGAGATTATTCCGTCGATCGATTTATCAAATTCTTCAAAATCGCCGGAACGCTACACCGGAAGCTTCGTGGACACCCGCGGATTCTACTGGAACCCCCCGATTAAAACGCGCACCGAAAATGCGGATTAAACGATACCGCGAAAGGTCATGTTGGAAACCCGGGAAAATTGACTTTCAATTACTATCGCGCGCCACACAAGAATCAGACGTCTCCGACACATTGCGCAATTCCGGCATGGACCCCGACGACGAAAACCCATCAACTTCATCCTGCTTGAGAACCACGAAATGTCCATCGCCTCCCCTACGAATCATGAGCGCAGGCGGGAACGCAACGGAGATCGGGGCGCCATTATCAACGACGATCGACGACGGAAGTCGACGACGGGTGCGCCGCGGTAGCGGTTTCTTGGGCAAACCAGGCGGTGTCGGCGTAAACGGGCGTTCTTCCGTAACGCGCCCCGGAGGACAGCTCGCGCGCGGTATTTCGTGCACAAGACTAGCCTCTGAAAACACGGCGTCCTCGGCGTCATCACCCGACACTCTCGCGGTTTTCTCCGTCACCAAACCCAAACTTCCAAAGCGCCAAGCGGCGAGACGCTCCAGCATGTCGAAATTTGGTCCTAGCATCGGTTCCTGCGGGATAAGGTCGAACGACGCCGGCAGCATCCGCGCTGAAAATTGTCGGGAAACCATGCCGCTATGGTCATAATCAGGATAATCCAGGACCGCGGGACGACCATCCTTGAGATCTTGCAGATATGTCGTAAGAGCGGCACCGAGAAGAAACGTCGCCTGCGCGTTCGCAACTTTGAGCTCCGTCGCCTCGGGTCCCGCTAGACCATCGGCCGCGCCCAGGACACTGTCGTCCCCGTCGAAACCAATAACGTGGAAGATAACGAGCATGATATGGAACATCCACGACGCTTCCCCTGGCACAACCACCGCCGTCAACGCAACGCGGAACTCGTTTTGTCGAATTTGCGCTGCGAAAAACTGCGCGACATCATAACCTGTCCGACAACGAGGTCGCGAGGAATATTGCTCACCATATGACGCACCAGGTCGCGGACGCGGGCGCGTATCTCAGCACGTTGCTCGCGGTCGAGGCTGCCCACGGTCTCGGTTGCGGATCCATCGCAAAACAGACAAGTCATCAGAACGAAGACCTTAAACCGGAGATTTTCATGAAGAAATTGGGCAAGACCGCCGGGCGGAATGAAGAAACGGTCCAGCGGCCATTGAACATTCGTGGCGATAAGACGGCGGCTGGCTTGGGCATCCATGAGGAGGTCCGGAAAGTATGGGTTGGATTACTGCGCTGGGTTCTTTTATGGTCTCGTCGACCAGGGATGGTCGACATTTAAAAGTTGAGAGGGGGTGTGAGCACCCATGGTGCTCTGGCTATGGCACAGCGTCACAGAAACCACCACAACGACACCCACAACACGACACTGCCCGTATTTCCCGAACGAGCAACCACGGTTTCCTAATCCGGCAACGCAATGTCGCGACAATTCCACTCGATCCCCACTTCGGCGCTCCTCGCACACCCACAACAAGTACCAACCATGCCCCCGCGATCCCCTCAAACGGTCCCGATGACCACCCACACGGCCGCCACGGAGGCCACAACAACCACGAAACCAACCACCAGCCCCTATCTCGCTCTCTACAAAAACCACGGTTTTCACACCCCGCGCTCAAGACTGTACGCTCTCGACCGAGCCTCGACAAACCACGACCGACGCCGGCCCCACCACAAACGAGGGCGACACATGACGAATAACACCACAATCCGCGACCGACTTGAGCGCCATGAGCAACGGGAGCACGCGGTTTCCGGACCTTGGGACCTCGGCACACCTCGACCACGCTCTCCTCCGACGCAATCGCGATCGCCAAGCGCCGCCTAGCCGCGTAACGACGGCGCGAACACCACACTACAAAGAAAACCACCAACGAACACCGAACAACCGCGACTTGGTCGCTCACCCGCGACATTCCTCTCCACAGAGAAGCTCTCAAGCTGTCAGCCTCAAACACCAGAAGCTCGGACGGGCGGATCTTGAGGGACGCGCGTCTCGAGAAGGCGGTGCGAGCAAGGCATAAAGGACAGGCAAGGGAGGGGCGTTTCAGTAGTTCACTCCTGGGCTAGGATTCTCCCCCACTACTTTGTGTATCTAAAACCCACACCAATAAGGATTGACCACGACCACACCTTCTTCACATCTCAAAGCTTGTCCTCCAAGGCACTCTACTCCCACCCTCACGCAGCCTGAAAAGCCACCAGGCTCGCGCTCACACACCCCGCACCGCGTCGCGACATTTCTTCCTACACAGGTCCTTCCGTGTCGTAGTGGAAGGGTTCGACCGCGGATTTCCCCCTAGCAAATCGTCTACCAAACGACCGGACTCACCCTCCGCACCGGAGACCGTTGACGTCAAAGTCACTCGCGAGCGAACCCCTTGGTTCGCCCACCGACACGATCACGTGCCCCGTTCAAAGGGGAGAGGCATTGGATTAGGTCGAAGCACTGAGGCTTTGGAGGTTCTGAAGGAGCGCATCGGCGACATTGCGTCCTAGCGGAACAGGTATCTTCACTTTCTACACCGTATTCTTCGCTGACATAGCCCGGCAAACCGCGACTTTCCTGCGCCAACCGCGGTTTTCCACACAAAACCACAAGAGCCTCGCGCTGCCAACCCACGCACACACACACACCCGCGGTTTTCACTGCCTATAAGCCTGCCTACAACGTGCCAGACGCCCTAGGGACCACGCTCTTACAAACCCCCTAGAGGACGAACAGGCCACCGACCGAAACCCACACCCATTCCCTCGGTAGCGCCGCAGTCCGCATCACAGCGGAGGCTGATCCCAATTTGCGGGATCTTGAGTCGGAGGTTTTTTCTCCAACTGCCGATGACTTCGAGGAGGAAGACGAAGAAGAGGCAGACGTCGAAGTATTGACTGGATTGCAGGAGGAGCTCGCAAACTTGAGCCCACTACAGAAGGCGAGTGACATCCCAGATTTATGCATCTTGCTAATCCAATCTTCAGCTGCGGCTTACAACAACAAAGATATGTGCCTCGCCGCAGCGACGCCGCCGGTTCAAGTTGATTGCTGCCTCGATGTACAAAGATCACGAAGTTAATCCAACATCCGGGCGAAAGCTCTCGAGCTTGATGGTAATCCGGGATGTCAAGCACCGGTGGAACTTCACGGAGGCGATGATTTCACGCGCCAGACTGCTCCGCAAGGTATTCTTGAACTACTCGGAACCAGATGACTTTTTGAATATTTGCGGCAGGCCATCGATCGCTGGGTCTTTGAGCGCGTAGAGCTCCGTCCTCTGCTTCTCAAGGACGATCAGTGGAAGCTTCTAGAATCTCTGGGGGATATACTGCAGGTACGTCGAGCCTTCTGAATTATCTGCCGCATGTACTTACAATTATCTGTAGGTTTTCACGCAGGTCACGCTGCAGATGTCGAAATCTACAACTCCGACCCTTCCGTGGGTTCTCCCCATGTACGAGAAAATGCTGAAGCATCTCAAAGAGACTCGTGATAACGGCGCCATTGTTGACTCACTCCGCGGTGCGGCTGCAGCGGGCTTAGAGAAGCTTAATGTGTACTACGAGAAGGCACGTGGGTGTCAGTTCAATGTAATTGCGACGAGTACGTGGTTCAACCAGCCTCTATTACGACAAGCTCTCATCCCTTGTGACAGTGCTGCATCCCGCTCTCGGTGTCGATTGGTTCCGCAAACGCGATGAGGCAGACGGCACCAAAGAGCGCGAGTCTTCGGCTCGGATTTTGTTCACCCATGCCTATGATGCGTACAAAAAGCGGTACGACGATGAGAAGGCAAGCACCCGGACTGCCGTACCCCTCGCACGTCATCGGCCCGGCTCCATGGCATCTTTTCTCGACGATGTCTGTATGACCGCCGCTGACGATGGAGTCCCTCCGGTCGGGATATTAACAGAATTGGATCAATTCTTTGCGGCATTCCATACTCACGGCCGCGGGGATCGTGACGCGCCGCTGATGTGGTGGAAGGTAGATTCCATCACTCTCTGTCTTTCCGGCCACTGCTTACTGTCCCTGCAGGAATTCGAACATAATTTTCCAGTTGTTGCGCGGATGGCGCGCGATTTTTTGGCTATTCCTGGAACCAGCGTGTCAGTCGAGCGACTCTTCTCGCGCTCGCGCCATCTCTGCCACGAGGCACGGGGATCTATGAAAGCGGAGACGATCATGAGGGCTATGCTCACAAAGATGTGGATCAAGGCCGGGTATCTAAACTACTAGCTTTATGTACGCCACAAAGTTATTCTGCCCCCCCCCAAAATAACCGTTTATAAACTGTTTAAACGGTTTATAAACTGTTTCTATCCGTTTCCGTTTGGTTTGAGCAAAACTACAAACGAAAACGAAACGGTTGGAGCCTTACAAGAAACTCGACGATGTGGATGAGAAGCTCCTGCGCGAGCTGCCGTGTTGCATTCTGGGCCATGCCACACGATACAGGAGGTAGGAGGCGTTGGGTGGTAGGTGGTGGGTGTGAGAAGCAAAGGCGGAGTGATACGTGGCTGTGCATCGCATCACCTCATATCGATTGCCGAATCGGAGACACACGGCTTGTCGGAGTTATTCTGTTCCTATTGTTCCCTTTTCAAGTTTTTGTGCTCTGTCACATTTAGCTTTTTCTGAGGTCTGGAGACCTGAAGACCTGAAGAATGACTGAAGCGGTTTTCTCCTTTTGCCGAATATCAATTGCGGAAAAACTCCAATACTTAATATTCACAGCTCCGGGGCCTCGATAGAATACGCATTCAAAGTTTCCACCCTTCACCAAGGTGTAAACCAGATAAGATTCGGCAAACCTGAACTTCCAGCTAAATGACACAGAATCAATCACACTGGTCGAATCTTCGAGCGAAGTTCACCGTCAAAGACACGAAAGGAAAGAATCGAGTGCCCCCAAGTTCTAGTGATGTTCTGGCTTTGGCCTCAGGCCAAAAAGCGGCAAAAAGCCATGGCTTTTGCCAGCGCAGGGGCGGGAAGGGGGGGCGCACTGCAGTACTGGGTGGGGGATAACAGTAGCCTGAGTGGGCGGCGGAGTGTCGGAGCAAGCAGGGGAGATATCTTGTAAGGGAGACCGACTAGTTTGTGCCTGGGTAGCCCGTATTATGAGCAGAGGTATGGAAACAATCGGATTTGGAGGAGATGCCGCTATACAGATGACACGTCAGCATAAGGCTCCAACAGTTTCCATTTTAAAACGTTTTAAACGGTTATAACCGTTTTTATTTCCGTTTAGTTTGGGCACCTATACAAATGATAAACAAACAGTAAACAAACGGTTAAACGGTTATTTTTCCGTGCCAAGCCCGAGGTGTGTTTCATCCGGCGGCCGTCACCCCGCGTCCGTTATCCCGATATTTCGCCATTCTTGCACCATCCTGGCGCGATACTTGCGCAATCCTTTCGGCCGATGTCCCGTATAAAAAATGTGACATTATGTGACAGGACGCGTATCCGCCGCGTCTCTGCACGTCTCTGCACCGCTCAAGTCTCTTAAAATGTCTACCTCTAGTGCCAGACCTCGCCGAAATGGAGTTCCCTCCGCCAAAATTGCCGACCGTGACAACGGGGAGGTGCCTAGTGCTCTGCATCAGCAGACCCTCGATAGTGAGTGTATCTCCCACGACGCGTCGAATCTCACTCACACGCGTTTCTCAGTAAAGCCCATCCTTGATGTCATCAAGACCATAGCTAAGTTGACCTCACAGCTTCCGGAGACTGTTCCAGAAGCCTCGGACGATGATAAGATCTACCGTGTCATCACGACACTCGAAGGCATCGACGACTCCGTGGCAGGAACATTCAACCGCCGCTTTGATGCCCTCTTCGGCAACAACGAGCGCGATGCTAATGGTCAGTTCCTCAACATCCGACGCGGAGCTAGAGGGATGGACTGTGTGGTGGAATATCTCCAGTCCATTCACTGGCAGTCCACCGATATACCTCCGGGGCTGGCAACAAACATGTTGATGCATATAGCTCATGGACTGCATAAACTCTGGTGCGTCATCGTGTTTAAGTGACAGTTTTATTTCTAACTACGGAAAGTAACACACCTGCCACCAAAACGAAGCGCGCCGCTCCTTCGACTGTTGCCGCCGCAAACAAAACCGATGCACCTACCGCTCCAAGGAAGACCAATCCGGGCTGGGAAGCCGCGATGGATCGTGAGTATCCATCATTTTTTCCGACAGGTCTCTCACACACAGAAGATGTCTTCCAGGCCACCGTTCCCGGACATCCGGAGGCGGACGACAAGAAGGATAAGACCTTCAAGCCACGACGCAGGAGTCCTGACTTCTCTGAAGAATCAGAGGATGATTTCGAGCTTGCCGAGCTCGACGAACCAGCAGCAATGGAGGTATGTTCAAATCTATTTTCCGAGTTCAAGTTAGCTGAGCTTGAATCAGGGCAGCCGTAAACGGAAGATTATCGTGGTGGAAGGCGCCTCAACCGTCAGTTGCGAGGCGGTTTGCAAATTTGACCCTGATTTGTGTCGCTTTCAGGTGTCTGTACTTCCGAAGAAGAAAGCCAAGAAGGCGGCGCCCGTAGCTGCTCCCGAGATTCGTGTCATCGAAATTGAAGATTCCGATGAAGATGCAGTGTCGCACCATAAGAGAGGGCCAAAGAACGTCTCAAGGGACCATTACCACGACCCTGCAGCCGTCCAGCACAACGGGGCCTCCCGCTGGGAGTTTAAATGCAAGCACTGCAACAAGTGAGACATCTGTCTTTCCGTGAGTCGGTACTTACTTGTTGCTTCATAGATCAATTACCTTCGCACGCACTGTTGGGCGCGATCGGGCTTTCGAAGATGAACCCAAGCAACCGCCGCTTGGTAATCTTGCGACCCACATCAAAACTCACGGGGGAGCGAGCATCCCAGTCCCAGGGGAAACTCCGCGCGGGGAAACACGGGGGATCTCGGCCGCCTCCGCAAAGATCATGGAGGATTTTCTGCGCGAAGGCAAGCCCCATCTCCGTCCCATTCTCACCTAGTGCATCTGCCGTCCCAGACTGATACCCCATCCGTTCAGGCAAGATGAATCCCGCTCTCAATCCCACGCAGAAGGGGTTTTACACCGTATTTGCGGCATGGATCCTGGAAGATGATCTTCCGTTCACAACCGGTGAGACATCTGGGATCAAGCGGCTGTTCGAATACATGCGCTGCAGGTTTATGTTACCGAGTGACACGACGGTGCGCAACACACTTGCGCGCATCTATGCGGAGATGTATGGACGCTTGAAGGCGGATCTGGCAGTGCGTGTTAATCCCCGCACCACATCTGATACTGATAATACATCCGAAGACCGTTAAATCCCAGATCGCCATCTCCGGCGACACTTGGACAACGCGCTCGATGATGTTCACATTTGCCGGGACGATCGGAAGCTGGATCACTGACGAGTGGGAGCTCGTCGAGCGCGTTCTGGACTTCCATCCGATTGAAGACAAGGAGCACGAGGGTGAATATGCGGCTGTTGCAATGGCGAAGTGCCTGTCGGACTTGCAGGTTCTCGAAAAGATAAGTGCCCATCTTTTATGCGCCTCCTCGGATCCGGCTGATAACGCAACGATTACCTCTCGGCAGGCACCCTGGATAATGCCGCCTCGAACGATGTTCTTATGCGCGTCCTATCGCGCATCCTTCGCGAGAAATTCAATATTCAATTCGTCCCTGAGAACTCACAGATCCGCTGTCTTGCTCATGTTGTAAATCTCGTTGTGCAGAAGCTTCTCAAATGGCTGGAGGAAGCCGACGATCCCGACGAGAACGACTACTACCTACCGAACAAAGATCTTCCCTTCCATTACGATGCGGAGGCTGATCCCAATTTGCGGGATCTTGAGTCGGAGGTTTTTTCTCCAACTGCCGATGACTTCGAGGAGGAAGACGAAGAAGAGGCAGACGTCGAAGTATTGACTGGATTGCAGGAGGAGCTCGCAAACTTGAGCCCACTACAGAAGGCGAGTGACATCCCAGATTTATGCATCTTGCTAATCCAATCTTCAGCTGCGGCTTACAACAACAAAGATATGTGCCTCGCCGCAGCGACGCCGCCGGTTCAAGTTGATTGCTGCCTCGATGTACAAAGATCACGAAGTTAATCCAACATCCGGGCGAAAGCTCTCGAGCTTGATGGTAATCCGGGATGTCAAGCACCGGTGGAACTTCACGGAGGCGATGATTTCACGCGCCAGACTGCTCCGCAAGGTATTCTTGAACTACTCGGAACCAGATGACTTTTTGAATATTTGCGGCAGGCCATCGATCGCTGGGTCTTTGAGCGCGTAGAGCTCCGTCCTCTGCTTCTCAAGGACGATCAGTGGAAGCTTCTAGAATCTCTGGGGGATATACTGCAGGTACGTCGAGCCTTCTGAATTATCTGCCGCATGTACTTACAATTATCTGTAGGTTTTCACGCAGGTCACGCTGCAGATGTCGAAATCTACAACTCCGACCCTTCCGTGGGTTCTCCCCATGTACGAGAAAATGCTGAAGCATCTCAAAGAGACTCGTGATAACGGCGCCATTGTTGACTCACTCCGCGGTGCGGCTGCAGCGGGCTTAGAGAAGCTTAATGTGTACTACGAGAAGGCACGTGGGTGTCAGTTCAATGTAATTGCGACGAGTACGTGGTTCAACCAGCCTCTATTACGACAAGCTCTCATCCCTTGTGACAGTGCTGCATCCCGCTCTCGGTGTCGATTGGTTCCGCAAACGCGATGAGGCAGACGGCACCAAAGAGCGCGAGTCTTCGGCTCGGATTTTGTTCACCCATGCCTATGATGCGTACAAAAAGCGGTACGACGATGAGAAGGCAAGCACCCGGACTGCCGTACCCCTCGCACGTCATCGGCCCGGCTCCATGGCATCTTTTCTCGACGATGTCTGTATGACCGCCGCTGACGATGGAGTCCCTCCGGTCGGGATATTAACAGAATTGGATCAATTCTTTGCGGCATTCCATACTCACGGCCGCGGGGATCGTGACGCGCCGCTGATGTGGTGGAAGGTAGATTCCATCACTCTCTGTCTTTCCGGCCACTGCTTACTGTCCCTGCAGGAATTCGAACATAATTTTCCAGTTGTTGCGCGGATGGCGCGCGATTTTTTGGCTATTCCTGGAACCAGCGTGTCAGTCGAGCGACTCTTCTCGCGCTCGCGCCATCTCTGCCACGAGGCACGGGGATCTATGAAAGCGGAGACGATCATGAGGGCTATGCTCACAAAGATGTGGATCAAGGCCGGGTATCTAAACTACTAGCTTTATGTACGCCACAAAGTTATTCTGCCCCCCCCCAAAATAACCGTTTATAAACTGTTTAAACGGTTTATAAACTGTTTCTATCCGTTTCCGTTTGGTTTGAGCAAAACTACAAACGAAAACGAAACGGTTGGAGCCTTACACGGTCAGCATCATCATGAGCCGGGTGCGGAACATTCCTCAGCGGGACCGGCCGTGTAATACTACCTACCTACCTACCTACCCTGGGCCGAGCTTATGATCAGAGGCCTGGACGCGAAGAGGTCGCACCTACACATGGTTGGATAATGATATGGCCGATACGATCCTGCAGGCATCGTCCGTTCGACTCGGACCCGGGCCGTAAATATGCGGCCAGTGGGTTGTGTAATTTTTCGGTTTCTGTAATTTTTCTCGGCTGGAGGGCGGCGCGGGGTGCTATTCTAGCGCAGTCTCGCCGGCGAGATTATAGAGGTGAGTCTCGAGTCGAGCCTTGCTCGGCAGCTTTATCTGCTAGGTGTACCCTGTAAACGTTGGATCAATGTTGGATTGTGCCAGGCGGACAACTCGGCCTGATGCGAAGCGGGCATTGATTCCATGTGAATTGCAAGGAAATGCCAGATCGTTAAACCTCATTCTTGACACCACTAGCCCAAAATGTCACACATGTTTGACCAGGTGTACACCTGGAAAGGCTCTCAGTATTCTCCTGAACATAAAAACCCGGTTGGCTAGTAGGTGGACACATGGAATTGTACGAAAGCCCAGGATCTATCATAGATCTCGAGTCATTCTCTGTGGCAGTGGCTTAGGAGATCATCAAGACAAGAGGAACGGGTCTCACCTCGAACCAATGAGGGTCGTCGTCCGTGCGCCGAGTCTACATTCCACAATAAATCAATACCAGAACAGCACTACCACGCGAGCTCACATCATTTCGAATCGTGGGGGGCAGCGAGGCGATCGCGCGATTATAGTAATTGGGCGGCATCTCAAAATCGAGCACACCGGCGTGGTGCAAGGGCAGACTGGTGAGCGTGCGGGCAAGCTCATCGCTGTCGTGGGCGGAGAAAGATTTGCTGGAAAGCACGATTTTGCGGATGTTGTTCGAGGGTGGGATTGTTAAGAGTGCTGCACGCGCGCTGCGCCAGGCGACGCCTACAGATAACCCGATACGGAGATTCTCGGATAACCTGATACGGAGATTCTCGAGGCTCCCGAACACGGAGAGGTCGAGACCGTTCATGCCAGGCTATAATCGGTAAGAACATGGTGGTAGAAAGATCAAAGATCGTACACGGGCAGTAAACGCAAACACAGTGATGTTCTGCAGTATGGGGGCAATTTTCGGCCAATGGACAACTTCGACATAGATAGAGACAGACAGTCCGGCGACAGCCGAAAAGTCGAAGGGGCAGAGAGGATGATTGACCCAGTCTCGAACCCCCGTTGTATCTCCGATGCAAAGCGATGTAAGCCTCGCTGGCGCAGTGAGTCTGTCAGGGAGATCGCGCGCCCCGAACGCCGACTGGATGTCACATTTCAAATCCAAATGCTTGATGCTCGGCGAGCACAGAGACCACAGCTCTACAAAGACCAGCCGTTGCGGGACGTGGCACGCAATTTCCACGCTGAGAAGCGTGGGGAGAGCGAGCAGATGTCGCAGTGCGGCTACAGTCACGGGGGAAAGATCGAAGTAGGAGCAGAACACTGCCTTCAATCGTGGTAATGGGAAACAGCAGATCTCAGAAAGAGTGCTGCCGGAGATCCTGCTAGGCTGGAGGCGGAGTCGACGGACGTACTGCGCGAGGTGCGGTGCAGCGTGCAGCGTCTCGAGTAGGCGGGTGGGCCGGCGGTCCCCATGGACGGAAGCAGCGCCGGATCCGAGCGAGATTTCCTGGAAGATCTGGGACTGAGCGGCATGCACGAAGCTGCGGGACACCAAGGCACAGGCCCGCAGATCAGCGGGCGAGTTGCCAAGGAACTCGATGATATGGATGAGAAGCTCTTGCGCGAGCTGCCATGTTGCGTTGTGGGCCATGCCACACGATACAGGAGGTGGGAGGTGGTGGGTGGTGGGTGGTGGGTGTGAGAAGCAAAGGCGGAGTGATACGTGGCTGTGCATCGCATCACCCTTATCGATTGCCGAATCGGAGACACACGGCTTGTTGGAGTTATTTCTGTTCCTACTTATTGTTCCCTTTTCAAGTTTTTGTGCTCTGTCACATTTAGCTTTTTCTGAGGTCTGGAGACCTGAAGAGCTGAAGAATGACTGAAGCGGTTTTCTCCTTTTGCCGAATATCAATCGCGGAAAAACCTCAATACTTATATTCACTATAATTCACAGCTTCGGGACCTCGATTGAATATGCATTCAAAGTTTCCACCCTTCACCAAGTTGTAAACCAGATAAGATTCGGCAAGCTTTAATTTACAACCGGACCACACAGAATCAATCACACCGATCGAATCTTCGAGCGAAGTTCGCCCTCAAAGACACGAAAAGAAACAGTCGTGTGCCCCGAACCTCGCATCCCCGAACTTCGTCGAAGGAGCCAAAACCAGTACGTCCACGAGTACAAATCTAGCCCGGACGCGAGGTCGCCTTTGCCTGAGAATATCGTTCCGGCCGACTGAGGGGTGGCGAGTTACTCAGTAGTGGCTGGAGAGGAGTATATGTGCGCGGCGGAGCAAGAGTGGAGCGCGGAGTCACAAGGGCTACACTGTTTGTTGAAGATTCTCTCCGCAGGCATCGTCTGTCGGACTCAGACCCGGGCCGGGCACAATGCATTTGTTGTTAACAGTTCATTTTCCTGGGCGACAGGGCGCCGGACGTTCTTGCAGCGCAGTGCAGCCGGCGAAATATGAAGGGCGATACTCACCTGGACAATATGAGGGGGTGCACGCGGAGCACGGATCATGTGCGGAATAGATTCGGGAACCAAGTTCATGCAGATAGGCCCGGACGCAAAGAGGTCGCGCCTGCACATAGTAGATTGCGTTGAAAGTACGACCTTACAGGGATCGTCCGTTCGACCCGGACACGGGCCCTAAGAGTGCCCGAAAGGTGCGCAACAGTTTTTGAGCTCGGGAAGCACTGGCTTGAAATTCTCCAGGGGCAGGGGTGACCCTGGAGAAGTAGATGCACGGAAGTATAGGAACACCAAATGAGCCTGTGACAAGACCAGAGGACCAGAGGCGCGCCAGGGGGAGATAGAGGGTATCGCGAGATGAAATCATGCATGCTGCTTGCACAGCGCATGCGCGCGAGCGTGAGGGAAGCACTGAGACGAGGTACTGCGGCGCCCGCAGTGAGAGCGCAGAAGCGACACTGGGACACTCCGTGCAACGAACCTTGCGCGGTCGTCCGCGTAATCTGATAGTTCACCATGCACCGCAGCAGTCAAAAGAGGGCGAGGCAGAATACGAAGCCCCGCGCGACGTGGCAGTAACGGACAAGAGGCGAGGCTGCCGGTTATATGCCGAACGTGATCGGCAATCAGTACAGCCACCGCACAGCCCTTCACTCTCCCTTGACTCTCCCTTGTGTGACGCCGCCAAGACGCCGCTGCTTGCTGGGTTTTCCTCTCGCCCAACCTCGAGCTTTTGAGTCACTCAAGCTCCGGTGCTAAGGCCTTCACACGACTAACCGCTGTGGCCTCTCTGGCTGCGCTGCCCCTCGCGCCGCGGCACTTTTTCTGGTAGACTCGGATGCCCCTCGCACCTCGCATCAAGCTTGCATCAAGACAGGCGTGCAGTGAACTGTACTGTGCGATAGCTGCGAGCCGCTTCAAGCCCCCGTCGCTCTCGCTCCCGTATTCCTACAGTATCTGCCCACCGCTCCCGGGGGATAAGCCGCAGCGTGCGTGCACCAAGCTTACATCTTCGCCGTCTTATACACGCTCCCTTGCTCTCGATCTCCAATTCCTCATTGTGCTTCGCCTCTCCTCACTCTCCATCCCAAACTCTCCAAAAACGAGATGCCGACGCGTGCACACGTCATCCGGGACGGCAAGTCGCACAGCGATCGCACCGCCTTGCTCCTTCAACTCAATCGCTGCTTTCAAGCTGCAAGCCTCTGCTGCTGCTCGCTGGTCTTCCTGGATCTTACCGGTCTGACCCCTCGGCTTTGCTGCGTCTCTCTGTCACAGGCGTCGGGCGGCGGCGGATATCTCGGGTTCCTTTCGCGAACGGTGTGCTCTCGTTTGCTCGGCTGATGCGGCGTCAAGACGAGTATCGTACGCCAACAAGATGCTCACTCACGGCGCATCGTTACTCTCAACGTCAAATCATCAAGCCCCCAACGCACCGAATGCAGCATCAGCTCGGTGGCACACGGACGCGGTCCGCATCTGCGCCCCGTAGGAGCATGTAGAAGCCAAGTAGAAGCCCGAATACATGAAGATGATCCTCGCTCGACTCGAGCTTGAGCCTTATTACGGGGTTCTAGTCTGCGGCTCCGACATGTTCCCCGTCACCGACAACGGCGGGTCCCGTACGACGAGTACGAGTCCCTCCCTTCGGGGCCTCTATTCACACCTGTGATGTGCAGGCTACCTTCCCAATGTAAGTGTCCTGAATTGGAAGCGCTAGCGCACCCTTACTTCGTCATTCTTTGTGCTGTTGAACGTATGTCTCCCTCACCCGTGAACGCTTCCCATTAATATATCTAGCCCACGTCGATCAGACGAACATGGGAAGATAACTAATCGACTGTCGGCAAATCCTGGCACCTGCATGCATGCTTCCTCCATGGGAAGTAACAAATCGGGTCCTATATGGCATCATGTGTTACCAGTCGAACTGCTATTCGAGAAAGCGAAAGTGATGATGGGGTATCGGGTATCTCATTGCATTTTTTAATATTATAATTTACAGGCGAAAGTTCAGTTTAATCAGCAAAGTCATTGCAGCGCACTTAAGCGCCGTCTTGCCAAACCACCTCGGCGCGGGTGCGCCGCCCGCCGCGGGCTGCTTGCGCATCTGTTGACGCGACGTAGGACGCGCGGGGGGTAAACAGTGCAGCGTGCGGCGCATCTCTGCGCTGGGCGGGGCGTACGCGGGGCGGAGGCGCGCGTTGCAAGAGGTGTCCAACGTGTGGGCGAGGTTGGTACCGCGCATGAGCGCCTCCGCCTCTGCCCTGGCGACGCGCGCCTTTGTGGGGAGTGAGGCTTTTTTCTGTGTGCTGGTCAGCGATGGAGCACATGACGCGGGGGTACACGTACTTGGGACATGGAGGGCGCTGTGCGGCGCATGCCCCCGGTGCGTGTGATGTGGTAGCGCACGGCCGGGCGGCGCTTGGGACGTAAGCCGTGGTTAGGAGTCAGGGCTCGGACCGCTCGGTCGTTGTCGGCTAGGCGGCGAAAGTGTGCCTCGAGCGGGGTGAGAGGCTGCTCGGTGCGGAGGATAGAGGTGGGCATCTGAGGGCGATTAGACCACGGAGGAGTAGGATGGGTGGAAGGTCGTACCTCGGCAGGGGGTGAGCTGAAGGGTTAGTACGTTGTTTGATGTGCGGGTCTTCGATAAAGCTATATAAGATGATGGTTAGTGAATGATCCAGCGAAGAAAAAATGTGGGCTCGTACCGTCAGATCGCTTTAGGTGTTGAACGTTGGTGGGTTGAACGGTGGGAAATAAACAATAGAATGGGGCCCCTTTTATATGAGTAGGGGGTGAATGTCTCACCGTACGCGAGGCCCAGGCTCGCGGATGGCAGACGCTTCCGCTTGTCTCAGTATGACTTCACTTTTTTTTATCCCGCGGGCCGGACGAGATTGGAGTGTCCTGGACCGGGGAGCCCGAGAGAGGCCTCTGCAAGTGAGCTCTTCAGGTCTTGCGATGAACCGACAATCTTTGCACTCCGCTGGAGCCTCGGAAAGGCTCTAACGGCACCTCGTTTTTGGATTAGCCCCAGTGGTGTCAGAGAGAGAGCAAGAGGATACCCTGAGTTAGCCTGCTCAGCCCGCTCCAACGCGGGAGCACGCCTCTGCGTCAGTAAGGCCATCGACCACGGCGAGGAGTTTTTGGGGAGGTCGAAGATGATGGTGTGAGACAAGGTGCATCCGGGCCGAAGGCCGCCCGCCGTTGTGAGCGGATTGATCCGGGATGTCTGCTTTTGATCAACCCCTGTCTAGCTGAAAACTCTAATCGTTGTTGGAAGGCCTATTACGCTTTCGCAGGTCCAGTACTCAGTGACAGAAGTTCTTGCACAAGATCTGACCACTAGTGCATAGCCGATAGATCTTTTCGATTTGTGACGCTGGGGTAAGTAGTGGGCTGCCGTGCATCTAGTAAGTTAGTTGCCTGAACCCTGGAGCATTTCTGAGGCGCGGGAGCCGTGATTCAATTGAGGAAAACTAGTGCTGCCTCAAAATACTTATATATGAAAGTACTTCGTTGAGGCTGGAACGGCACCTCAATTCGCAATGCCAGAAGTTAAGTACCACCGACGTCAGAGAGCGCAAGACGATACTATTTGTGCAAGGGAACATACTCTGAACGACTTCGCCTCAATCCGGTCGTCGACCACGGCGAGGAGCTTTCGGGGAGCGCGGGGATGTGGTGGTGTGAGACAAGGAGCATCCGGGCCGACGATCGCGAATTGATCCGAGGTCCCCGCGAACCCCTGTCTGCCCTGTTGGTTTTCGCAAGTCTCATGAGTTATTGCACAGAATCTGACCGATGATTCATAGTTGACTGACTCGTCTAGTTCTTCATGCTGATGATACAACTTACAAGAATGAGGATGTGAGCTTCCTGGACCTGAGAGCATGCCGGATATCGATGCGCGGGAGAGCCTAGCGGTGTTTTAATCAATCCAATACAGCGTTGATGAAGTCCTTCGTTGAGCGCTAGCTCCATGTACTATGGAAAGCCGGAGCACCACGCTTTTTAGCGACGTCCGGCTTCGTCTGCCGTCTGATTGGCGGGTTCAAGACCCCGAAAACTCATTCTTATTCTATATTCCGTGGCTCCCGACCGTTTTCGCGCGACAAGGCGCCTTGTTCGCTGCGCACACTCCGGAAGTCGGCGCCGAGCTTGCGCGGCTTTCACCGCGCGTTCCTACCATCGCAAGCCGCGGCCCGCCTCCACCATCCGAGCATTGAATTTGCGCGTGCCGCGCGTACTTACTCACCCGTAGAACATATGTGCCTACTACTTACTCTTATAGCGCCGTCCATGTCTCGCTTGCCCCGCCTTGAGCGCCCTCTACGCAAGCACCGTCGGTGCTCGCGGTCTGCCATCTGCGACGCACCCGTGACCCGTCCGGTCCACGCGCGTCGCCGCCCCGAAGCAATGAGCCGCACGTCGGAGCGCACCTTGCGTGACCATTCCGCGCTCCAGGGCTACCCATGTTTCACGCGCCGCGTGCAGCACGCGCAGAGACAGCCGCGCATTCGCGGTGTGTTGTGCGTGCGCTGCTTGCGGGGGCGATTCATGACCGACTGCCAACTGGCATGCGAGCGTGACCGCAGGTGTTGGGTGTTGTCCCCAATGACAGCTTCTTGCATGACCCATACCCCGAGGCCAACATGCCTGTCCTCCCGCCGCTCACCACAGGAGAGGCTCTCGCCGCACGAGTGGGAGCGCGATGAGGGTGTGCGGGCTCGCGTTTGACGAGTCTGGGGCGTCGGCGCGTCGGCCGCAGCTGCAGAAATTTCGCGGAAAATCCTGGCGCGACGCGGCGCCGAGCGGGACGTGCGGTGGCCGCGCGTCGAACGACAGGACATTGGGGGAGGGCCCCGAGCTGGTTCCGCCGCGACACAGGGCGGCGCGACGAGCCGTGGGTCTGAGGGCCCGGCGCCGGTGTGGGCATCGGGGGCGGCGTGTTGATGCCACGGGGCGCAACCGTGGGCTTGCGGGAAGCAGCGTGGCGGTCGCACGCAACGCACGGCGCCGCCGCGACTGGACTTGAAGGCTCGGCGTGTGGCGGGCGACGCCTGCGCGCGCCGACCTCGTACCACAAGACTACCCGGACTCGGAGCCGCGCGCGCACACCGAGCCGCGGATTCACGGGCGGCACTGCGGGCGCGGCACGGGGCTCGTGCGGCGGGGCGCATTACAAACGCCATGCGCCGAGCGCGCTCGATGCGTGGGACGCGGCGGCGGCGAGGACTTGAGGCGATGTTGCTCGCAGTGTGACTCTCCACCAGTCGCGCGCGCAGCGAGGAGTTGGTCTCATAGTAGTCTGTGGTAGTAAATAAGCGCCGACGAGTTTATCTATATGTGGGTAGCGTGCGTACGTACGGAAGGGCGGCGGCTTTCAAGCGCAGTGGGGATACGGTGTGCATGTGTCGCGGCGCTGAAGCGCTGTGTTGGTGTGCCTTCAAATGAGCAGCAGCGCCACCACTCAAAAGATGCAACTTCTTACCTAGTGCGCCGCCCCTGCATCGTACACGGCGCCTCAGGCTCTCCCATCCCCCGTTCCCCACCCGCATCGCCATTCGCCGCTGCGACATCGGCATACGACGTCACGCGCATCCCGTCGATCGCGCGCGCGGAAAAGGTCTGAATCTTGTTCCTCGTCGTCGCCCGCGCAGGCGGAGTCAGGCTCAAAGTCCCCGAGCTGCGCCTCTGCGCCCCACGCACGCGGGACCGGGGAACGAGGGGACGCAGTCCAGAGTTGGTACGGGAGGGTAACGCGCGGTGAAAGCCGCGCAAGCTCGGCGCCGACTTCCGGAGTGTGCACAGCGAACAAGGCGCCTTGTCGCGCGAAAAGGGTCGGGAGCCACGGAATTAGGTTCGGAACAAGCCCGCCGATCATTGTTTGACTGATGTGATCAGATTTGGGTCAAAACAAATGAAGGGGCTTGTGCCAAGATCCACTAGCCGAGGGACTTCTTCGTCGCGCTATAGTGCACGCAAAAGCGTGTCGATCCTCCGAGTGTAAAGACAAAAAGAGATTGTATTGATAGAACTTAGATATTGGCCTCTTCAGAATGTTGCTATAAGATGAATGACTGAGTCAATTCAACCAACAAGTACAGCTTCATGGTTTTTGTATACCATGTTATACTGAGTGTATCTGGACATCGGAAATTAATCTGAAGAGCCTAGAGTCTTACGTAGCAGTATAAAAGTACTATCTGCACGTTTCAAGTGCAACTGGGAGCTGTGAGTCCATTAACACAATGAATTCAACACTCAACCCAAATCGGCTCACACTGTGACGTATGTGACATATGTTAGCCAGGCAACTTTTATTTCTTTGCGGACGCCCAATGTCTGCAACTCAAAATCTGAAGAGGCAGAAACAGTTAAAATACTCTATACATCAATTGGGCCCACAGAATGCATACTTTAAAACTATGTACATTTAGCAGTGAGTTAATTCCAGCATACCGAACAGTGTGCGAAATAGCCGTATATTTCAACGCACATCCTCAACATATGGCAGGTGTGTGGCCAGGGTGAATCCATGAGATACATAGAACATTAGTGTGCAAAATTTCATGTAGAGGAGGGGTATTTCTCAAGACAATGAGTGTTCGAGATGTCCTCTATTTTTAGGGCTTTGTCCCAAGCCTCTCTCCGAGAATGGCCGGCTCGCCGGCCCGGAGACAGGCTTGCTCCGAACCTACCACGGAATATAGAGTAAGAATGAGTTTCCGGGGTCTTGAGCCCGCCAATCAGACGGCAGACGAAGCCGGACGTCGCTAAAAAGCGTGGTGCTCCGGCTTTCCATAATGTACAGTGAAGTTCAGGCGACATGTCTCCCCTTGCTCTGCACGATTACCAAATCGACAATGACCCGAAAAGCTTTAGTATCTCCGCCTCGCCTTGAGCTGCGGCCATGGCAACATCACGGGTGGAATCGCACCGGCAAGTGTGGCGGGGCAGGGCAAGGTCAAAGGAACTCTCAAGCTCTCAGTAATCGGTAACAAAGCGGGGCCAATACGAGCTTTAGTCCTACTCTTCTATATGTTCAACTGACTCCCCAGCGGCGTCGAGCTGCAACCGTAAGTTAACCATGTTTCTAGGACGGTAAAGCGTATGAACCCTATAATTTACGGTGTTTATACCCTTTGATAAAATACAGGATCCAGCACTTATATATGGGACACTACGTCGATACGCGGCGAGGCCCCCCTCCTGGCACGAACCTGCCGCGCAGGCCCCCGCATATCTTCGTCTCCGCCCATGTCCCATGCATTTACCTCCGGGATGATCACTGCCGCCGACAGGTGTTCGATGCCCACTTTGCTCTCCGAGCTCTGACTCTGCGGCGCCTCTTTGGCCGCGTCTGTGGAGGGGTGCGTCAGGGCGTTCCCCGCCGCGTCGACCGAGTTCGTCACAGCGTCTGAGGGGAAGCCGATGTGCAGGCCTTCGCCCGGGCTCGCCGTCTGCGTGGACGTGAAACGCCCGCGCAGGCCCGACGTCTGCAGCTGGAGCACCGTGAGCTGCTCGGTGGGCCGGCGCAGTTCCTGCAGCGCGCGGATGAACGACTGGGGCCGCGGTGTGTCAGTTCAACTGCCGGCTCGTGTGTGCGCGGGAACATACCGGGTCTGAGGCAGCGAGCACGGCATAGATTGCCGGACGCAACGCGTAGATGCAGACACCTGCGACAGATAGATTAGGCGTGCCGCATCTGCGTCGTTTTACTCGGACTGACTTGAGATGCTCAAACGAAAGTTCTACTCTGGCATCAGAGCAAGCACTTTTCGCGGTGAGTGAGGCGGACGCACCAATTCCGACATAATCGGATGCGACAATAAGTCTACGGCCAGATAGAGGTCGATCACCGTGCCTAGACTCAGAATACATGCGACGAGCGGGTAGAGGCCTGTTCACGGGAATAAATGAATTTCAATGAACGATACTTGAGTGTTTACGCACCGACTCGGAGGATGATATTGCGGTATTGGCCCATGGGATTGCGGTACTGCACCATGGGCGATCTAGGCTGGTGCTCTGATCTGAAGGTCCCGGTCCCGCTGGACGTAGATCCCGAGTGTACGCGACGTTGGTTGCTCTTCAGGCTTGCCCGTCAGCGCTGAACTCCCCGGAAATTGGGAACCGCTCACCTCAAACGAGATGAAGTACCGCACGATCAGGAGAAACGCAACCGCCTCGCCAACTGCCATGAACAGGACCCAAAAGAAATGGGTGCCGACGAGCCACCTCACCACGGCCCGCTGATCCGGGTTGTTGAACCAACAGCCCATGGACTGTTCATTCCAACTGCTCGTCCAGAGGTCGTCAGGGTTTGTGGATTTTCTCGAGAAGATCTTCTTACCCAAGTTGGCCGGCTGCGTACGGCGGGGTGGTGCATATCATACAGACAACTGCAGTGCAGATAACGTAATACTTCTCCAGCCGTTTGCCATTGCAGCCATGAACAAGGACTAGTCTGCAAGGTGTCAACAAGACGTAAGCGAGGGACGAGTGCGAAATGTGAGGGGACAAACTCTAGATTGACAGCGATGCAGAAGCATATGCCGCCGGAGAACAGTGCAGTGAGCTGTAGATCTGGGCATGAGCAACAGCGACAGGATGAAGAACTGAGCCGAGCACGTACATTGATCAGGAAGACAGTGAGACTGCACGACGTACTGGGCCCAGTAGACTTGCTGTTGGCCATGAAGGAGCAGCCATAGACGAGGCTGATGAAGCTATGAGCTGCCGGGCTCAAGCTCGAGGGTCACCACTTACTTCGAGAGCAGAGCGTAGGTGAGTAGCCGGAAACTGACCCTGTTCAAATGATGCTTCGACGCAGAATGGAGCGCGGTGTAGGCGAAGCCGCAAAGAATCAGACAAGTGAGACATAGCCCTATGATTGTCAATGTTTGAAACATCGTCCTGCGGCGAGAGCATCAATACGACGCGGCTCGGAGGACAACGATCGAGCTCACCCGATATGAGTGTCGAAATCTCCTGGGACGTGTGGCTCGGAAAGTGACTGAAGAATTGACCTAATTCCAGAGCATCAATACGATGCAGCGAAGACGATGGCGGAGCTCACCCGACATTGTTTCCAAAATCTCCTGTCAGTCGGACGTGTGGCTTGGGAAGTACGATCATGGTGGGAAAGGAAGGGCAGCCTAGGATAGTAAGCAGCAGCTGAGCCTGGGCTTTATAAGTTTATATGCGATCGGTACCTTCACATTTCGTCTGACGGTGTAAATCACTCCTAGGTTTCATTCAGTTCTTTCCATTTTAACCAAGAAAGAAGAAAAGATGTTTCGGCGATCTGTTTATTAATGAATGTGCAGAAAATGCCAAATAGGGTCCGACTGTAGAGCGCTGAAGGGTTGTCGATGTCGAACTGATCACCACTAGGGGAAAGCGCACCCCACACTGAGAGTTGCGGGAGAGGACGATTCGCAAACCGGTCACTGCTACAGATTGGCAGCCCCTTGGACCATGTAAGACATCTGGTAGCCTAGGTTGGGCGAGGTTGCGAGGTTGCTTCTCTGTCAGACAAGTTAGTGTAGATAAAATGGACGAGTGACCGTACTTCGGATTCTGGTGGCAGTGTGACGGACACCCCCTGGTCGATGGCGAACTTCCAAGGGGGGGCGCCAGGCCGTGAACGCCGCGACAGGGGCCGGGTGGTTGCTCACCATTTTTTTCTTCCTGGAACTGATAAGAGGGGGCCAGAACCCCTCCGGTAGTCAGACTCATATACAAGGGAGAGTTCACATTCAGCTTGGCCGATTGGCTTGCGCCCGCGCAGATTGGCGTGTATCGGCTTGGGCTTGGATTTTGGTGGCAACCCAAGCCCAAGCCCGACCGATCGATCGGCTTGCAAGGGCCCTGAGCGCCCGCGGATGCTGTGGGCGAGAGCACACTCAACTTATCGGACGGCCGCGCGTCTGTGCTTCTTCATATGCGCCCAGACTTCAGAACATCAGACGCAGAGGGCCTCGTTCGACGCGGGGCCTAGCTAGCCATGAGGTGAACATAGAGCTGCATTTCTTTTGCCCCTCGCAGATCCCGTACTCCTCCAACGCGAACACAGCCCTGGAAATCATTCAAGCGGATTGCAAGCTGAATTCAGCAATTACCCCAAAACAGAAAAGCGCTCGTTGACATGGCCGCCAGGTACATGCGATCACAACGATTGAGAATTGAACGAGGATGAATATAAGGGAACACACGTTTTCCTTGTATTGGTTGTAATCTAGGCTGAGGCTTGAGGTACAAGGTACGAAGAAACATGGGAGAAATAGACGCGTAGGATCTGCAGTGACAATTAGGAGTCAGGGGGCTCGGTTGAATGCATACAACGAGCAACAACGCGACGCACATCTATGATAATTTGCGGGCGTTAGAGTCATACTAATAGTCGGGAGGGGTTACTCTGCAACCGGGGCGGAGAGGGGAGGGGAGGGGGCGCACTGAAGGCTAGGGTATGCATT
Source organism: Mycena belliarum (assembly GCA_029282135.1). Lineage (NCBI taxonomy): Eukaryota > Fungi > Basidiomycota > Agaricomycetes > Agaricales > Mycenaceae > Mycena > Mycena belliarum. The sequence goes on along the minus strand of JARJCN010000101.1, from coordinate 124,122 downwards.
GAGTGTCCGTTGAGGAGGGACGCACGCGTGCGAGCCGCGCCAGCCGCAGTGTGTGAATTGCGGGCCGTTGGCGTCCGCAGACGCGGGCGTGGGCGTGTATGTGTGCATCCGTATGCACGGCGGCGCTGGTGGTGATGGCGCTAGCAGACATTGCAGAAGCAGCGAGGTGCGAGGGAGAATAAGCACGACTAGGCGAAATTGGTACTGGACGTTGCACCTTTCAACGCCCATCGACAGCAGGGCAGGAGTGCGCTATCGATGAGTGCGCGGCGCTGGCTCCCTGCGTCGTCCGTGGAGCTTATTTGGCGCCTGGACGCGTGGGGCTCAACGAGTGGTGCATCGATGAAAATTGAACATTGATGCCAGTCTTTTGTTTCGATGCGACGAGATAGCGATTAAATTAACGTCTGTGGGGATGGAGAGAACATACCGCCAACATCTTCCGTTTCCGACGCGTCAGGCGCGCATGGGGAGTGATTGAGAGGTATCGAAACTGAGTTGGGTTCCGAGTCCGGGGACAGCGTCACGGTGGCCTCGGGACGGTCTATGTTTTGTACAACTGGATGAACCAATCTGGATGGGGAGAAGGAAGAGGCGAGGTGAGGTGAGGCTTAGAAGCCCCTCAGTTGATTGGGTAACCCGTGTTTAAACGCACGTACCAGGTTATCTCGGCGCTATCCGGAACGTGTTGAATATCATAGAGCACAAGGTTCACAGCACATACCCCGACGAACGCCTGGGGATCCTGCTTACGATATCGACCTCAGTGAGAAGTATTCAAGTAGCACCAGCAGTGTACGGAACACGCACCGATTATCGACGATCGCAGATTGGCGCTGAGACGGGGTCGATTCCGCGATCCCCGAGTGAGCGAGGTGTTTTTTGTGCGTAGGATCACAGAGGCTCACGATGGGCATCAGGCCGATCGTGCAGTGCCCGGTCGAAGATGCGGACGGAGTTAAGTACCCGTCGCAAACCCGAACCTCGTCGAAAGAATCATGTCAACCAAAGTTATAGTGCCGAAGGCGAGCACAGACACAGCCTGGACGCGAAGCGGTCGCACCTGCCATCCGTGATCCAGCGGCAGAAGCTCTTCAGCAGGGATCGTCCGTTCGACCCGGACCCGGGGCGAAGTCTATTTCTCCTGATAGTGATACTCAACGGCAGGGTGTATCAGTGTGCGGAGTAAGCAGGCACGGAGCGCGTCGTGTGGGACAGATACCTGGCGCGAATATATGAGTAGAAGCGCGGACGCGAAGTGGTCGCACCTGCGGATAATACCGTTGAACAGTCTACCCTGCAAGGATCGTCCGTTCGAATCGGACCCGGGCCATGCAGTCGTCATAGTACATTTTTTCTGGGCTAGAGGGCGGCGCCGAATTGTAATTAGCCGGCGCATGGGCGGAGGGGAGAGGAAGCGAAACGGACTGAGAGAGGGATCTGGGGACCGTGGCAGTAGTTTCATGCGCGGCGCCAGCGCATCTCTTGAGCGGGAGATATATGAGCGGTAGGAGGCCTGAACACGAAGCGGTCGCACCTGCAAATAGTTGATACGAGCTTTACGATCCTGCAGGCCTCGTTTGTTCAGCTCGGACCCGGGCCCTATTGGGTATGCGAAGTACACGCGAGAAATTTTGAATCCAGGAGGGGCCGGGGTTGAGTGATGCACAGCAAACGGAGGGAGCCGAGACATGTTGAGGCTCGAGATGCCAGAAGGACGGCTGGAAATACGAGGAATGGGGGGACGGAGAGACGAGAGATGCGAGGAGCTGCAGCTGAGTACCTGGATTGATTGTATGAGCAGAGGCCCCGACTCGAGATTGACGCACCCCATCCAACGTGCGCTTCACGCCGATTCTCTTCACAGCGCTAGGCCCGGACCCGCGCCCTAAAGACCCTAGGAATGCGAAGCTCACTTTTTCTTTGGGCATCGGGCTACAGAGCTCCAGGGGTGAAGGCTCGACCCGGGAGGAAGAGCCGTAAGTGAATAGAGCGTTTCCTGGGCTGCAAGCACACCGGGGTCGTCTAGACGGGGTAGTGAGCGCTAAACGCCCAGCAGGGAGCGGAGGAAGGGATCGAGATCGATATTGACGGCATACGAGCATTGTTGGCATTGACTTGCGGAAAGGATTTAGAAAGGGGATTGAGTCCAGCGGTCGCAGTCAAGCCAGCGACTCCGACTCTGCGAAGCGTACACACTGGACACGATGACATGGAAGTTTGAGACAAGAGGCGATGCCGGCAATCAGCGCCGGCACAGCCTTCGCACCGCTTCCTTTGCGCTCTTGAAGAGCGCAAAGGAAGCGGTGCCGTCGCGCTCTTTGACCCGTCTCAGAGCGCCGAGCGTCCCGGATCGTCAGTTGTGAACTCCGTGTACCTTGCAAGGGAATGCCAGGTGCTTAGGCTTGAGTCTGCTTGAGTGATGTTGGACGTGACCGCGTCCCGCCGCATGCCCGAGTTTCCGTAAGCCCGCTCAAGCCTCAATTTGTCAAAGCCCACTGTATGTATCGGGATTCGGCGCGCCGCGGCCCGCCGTTCCCGCTTTTCCGCGCCATCGTAAAATTTCTTTCCTTATATTCCGATGATTTCCAACTCGTTGCAAACTCGTTGCCGACCCGTGTATATCGTGTATTCTCTATCGATACACCTCAGACTTTGCTACGTGCGCGAAGCCTGAGGTGAGCTTTTCATACTTACAAGGTTACTGTCGTACTTATTGTACCTAGTCTGATGTTCTATAGGTGAATACATCAGACTTAGTACTATACGTGTGCGAAGCCTGAGTCTATGGTTCTATAGCTCTCACGCACCTTGTCTCAACAACAACTAAAAATTGCACGCACACGTTGAACTAGGTGTAAGTACACCTGAACGGCTCACAGTATTCTCGCGGGCAAAAGGACACGGTTGATAGGTTGGCACATGTAATCTTACGAAAGCACAGGATCTATCGTAGTGCTCGAGTCATTCTCTATGGAAGTGGTTCAGGAAATCGACAAGACAAGAGGAACGGGTCTCACTTCAAACCAATAAGGGTCTTCGTCCGTGCGTCGAATCTATCAGATTAATCAATATCGGGACATCGTTACCATGCGAGCTCACATCATGATCACTCGTGGAGGGGAGTGAGGCGATCGTGCGATCATAGTATCTGGGCTCCATCTCAAAATCAACCACCCGGGCGTAGTGCAAGGGCAGCCTAGTGAGCATGCGGTCAAGCTCATCGCCGGCGAGAGCCCTGAGCGTGCCGTCAAGCGCATCGATGTTGGGGCCGAAAAATTCGCCGCGAAGCACGATTTTGCGGATGTTGTTGGAGGGTGTTATTGTAGAGAGTGCTGCACGTGCATTGCGCCACGCGGCGGGGCCGTACAACTTGATACGCAGATATTCGAGGCTTCCGAACACGGAGAGATCGAAAACGTAATTCATGTCAGGCTACAACTGGTAAGACTTTGTGGAAGAAACGGAAACAAACATCGTACCTCGGTGGTAAACACAAACACAGTGATGTTCTGCAGGATGGGGGCAATTTTCGGCCAATGGACGACTTCGGGCCAGAGAGAGATAGACAGTCCGACGAGACCCGAAAAGTCGAAGGGGCAGCGGGGATGATTGACCCAGTCTCGAAACTCCCCCGCATCTCCGATCCAAAGCGATGTAAGCCTCGCTGGCGCAGTAAGTCGATCGGTCAGGGAGATCGAACGCCCCGAACGCCGACCGGATGTCACATTTCAAATCCAGATGCTTGATGCTCGGCGAGCACAGAGACCACAGCTCTACAAAGACCAGCCGCTGGGGGACGTGGCACGCAATTTCCACGCTGAGAAGCGTGGGGAGAGCGAGCAGCTGTCGCAGTGCGGCTGCAGTCACGGGGGAGAGGTTGAAGTTGGAGCAGAACACCGCCCTCAATCGTGGAAACGGGAAACTGCAGATCTCAAAGAGAGTCTCGCCGGAGATCCTGTTGGGAAGGAGGCGGAGCCGACGGACGTGCTGCGCAAGGTGCGGTGCGCCGTGCAGCGTCTCCAATAGGCGGTTGGACCGGCGATCTTCCTCAAGGACGGAAGTATACCCGAATCCGAACGAGATTTCCTGGAAGATCTGGGACTGAGCGGCATGCACGAAGCTGCGGGACACCAAGGCGCAGGCCCGCAGATCAGCGGGCGAGTCGCTAAGAAACTCGACGATGTGGATGAGAAGCTCTTGCGCGAGCTGCCATGTTGCGTTGTGGGCCATGCCACACGATGCAGGAGGTGGGAGGTGGTGGGTGGTGGGTGTGAGAAGCAAAGGCGGAGCGATACGTGGCTGTGCATCGCATCATCTCATATCGATTGAGACACACGGCTTGTCGGAGCTATTTCTGTTCCTATTGTTCCCTTTCCAAGTTTCTGTGCTCTGTCACATTTAGCGTTTTCTGAGGTCTGGAGACCTGAAGAGCTGAAGAGTGACTGAAGCGGTTTTCTCCTTTTGCCGAATATCAATTGCGGAAAAACCTCAATACTTATATTCACAGCTCCGGGGCCTCGATTGAACACGCATTCAAAGTTTCCACCCTTCACCAAGGTTTAAACCAGATAAGATTCGGCAAACCTGAACTTCCAGCCAAATCACACAGAATCAATCACCCCGATCGAATCCTCGAGCGAAGTTCACCCTCAAAGACACGAAAGGAAAGAATCGAGTGCCCTCCGACCCGAGCCTCATCGAAAGCAACATATGAGCTAAGGTTCCAGCGAGAAAGGCGAGCCAGCCCGGACACGAGGCGGCTCGCACCTGCCCTCCGTACCTGCCAGCCGCAGAAACGCTGCAGCGGGGATCGTCCGTTCGACCCGGACCCGGGCCCGTCTGTCATTTGTTCCAAGCCGCTTTTTCCTGAGGCCTTCGAGTCTCGATGGAGGGAGCGCAATATACCATATCGTTCAGGCAAGAGGGCGTGCCGCGTACGAGACATTCAAGGAATTGGATAGAGAGAAAGAGAAGGAGACAGACAGGATTAATATTCAACTGTGATCACCGATATTAGTGAGCTTCAAGTTAAGCTTGATCCAACGAGAAATCAACGCGGGGACGAATCGTAGCGCACCACTTTACATAATGTCCAGGCGCTCCGGACGATCTGTTTATACAATATCAGAGCGCCTTGAATAACGATACGTCAGCGTTGTTATTATTGTTACTATGTAAAACAGTCAGCTGCGTACCGCGGCCCTCCGGGATACGATTGACGTATCGAGCTCATGAGCAGAGGCTCGGACGCGGAGAGGTCGCACCTGCAGATAATAACTCCAACACTTCTTCGTTCGCAGGCTTCGTCCGTTCGATTCGGACCCGGGCCGTGCAACGGCTTCGTGGCGCAGTATTTTAGTTTTCTGAGCTAGAGAACGGCGCCGATTTTGCTGAGCCGGCGCACGGGCGGAGGGGGAGGGAGTGAAACGTACTGCGGTCGCCAGAGTTCAACTTCTTCGTGGACTAGAGAACGGCACCGAATTGGAAATGCTCACCTGGCGGCGGTATCAGTGTGCGGCGGATCGTGATTGCGCGCGGAGCTTGCACGAGCACGGCCGCACGGGCATCTCTAGGACGCGTCTGGACGGTCTGTTCGAATTAGGAGCCGTCTAAATCGTTGTCTTGAGCTAATTGGCGCGGCACTCCGTGCAGAAGATCAAGTAGTTTCTACCTAAACCGAGGTCAATGTAGGAGCAGAGGCCTGGACGCGACGCGGTCGCACCTGCGAATAATTTCGCTTGTTTCTGTTCTGCAGGATGGTCCGTTCGACTCGGACCCGGGCCGTAGGATAGCGGCCATGAGTTTCTTTTTCTGCGATTTTGTCTAGCCGGCGCAGGGGAGGGAGGGGGAGTGAGTGAGTGAGACGCACTGGGAGGTGAATCATAGCAGTGCAGTATGAGCAGGGCGCATATCTCGTGTGGGAGACCCACGAGTTTGTAGCTGCAACGAGCTCAGGAGCAGAGGCTCGGACGCGAGGCGGTCGAACCTGCAGATAATAGGCCAGAATCAGAACTCCCTTGCAGGCTTCGTCCGTTCGACTCGGACCCGGGCTGTTTAGCGGCCGTCTGGGCAGTATTTTAGTTTTTTCTGAGCTAGAGAACGGCGCCGATATTGATTAGCCGGCGCTTGGGCGGAGGGGGAGGGAGGGAGGGGGACGCACTGGGAGGGGGAGAATAGTCCTACGTCCTACTTGGTGTCAATGAGCGAGAAGGGCGCATATCTCGTGTGGGAGACCCACGAGTTTGTACCTGCAACGAGCTCATGAGCAGAGGCCCGGACGCGAGGCGGTCGCACCTGCGAATAGTTTCCCGAATGGCTGTCCTGCATGCATCGTCCGTTCGACTCGGACCCGGGCCGTTCGTGACCAGGGGATTATTTTTCTGTGCTGCAGGGCAGCACCAAATTGTGATTAGTCGGCGAAAGAGCGGAAGGGGGAGGGAGTGAGACACATTGGGAGGAGGATCATATGCATAGCAGCAGGGTCAATGCGCGGCGGCGGAGCGATATCTTGTGCGGGAGACCGACGAGTTTGTCCCTGCACCGAGCGTATGAGCAGAGGCACGGAGGCGAAGAGATCGCACCTGCAGATAGTGTTGAGCTGATTAACAGATCCTGCAAGGCCTCGTCCGTTCGACTCGGATCCAGGCCGTGCGCTCGTCATAGTTCATTTTTTTCTGAGCTGGAGTGCGGTGCCAGACGAGATTATAGCACAGGATTTACCGCCGGCGAGATATAGAGAAAGGGCGGAGCGGGGAGAGGCAGCGCGACGCACTGAGAGGGCAAATGTCTGCACGGCGTGTTTTCGAGACCGGCCTTCGGTCAGGTCTGCGAGCAAGCGTGGAAGAGCGTGGCGCATCAATGGACACTTGTACCTGCACCGAGCGTATGAGCAGAGGCCCGGACGCGAAGAGGTCGCACCTGCAGATAATAGGCCAGAATCAGAACTCCCTTGCAGGCATCGTCCGTTCGACTCGGACCCGGGCCGTGCAATTTGCCGTGTGGGCAGTATTTTAGTTTTTCTGGGCCAGAGGGCAGCCGAATTTTGATCAGCCGGCGAATGGGCGGAGGGGGGGAGAGAGCGAGACGCACTGGGACCGGAATTATATAGTACTTTAAAGTGGTGTCAATGAGCGAGGAGGGCACATATATTGTGCGGGAGACTGACGAGTTGTTTTCAGCTGCGTACCGCGGCACTCCGTGTGAAGTATCGATGACTATCGATGGGTCTATCCCTGCACTGAGTGTATGAGCAGAGACCCGGACGCGAAGAGGTCGCACCTGCAGATACATACACAGGATGCCCAATTTATCTTCCAGCAGGGATGGTCCGTTCGACTCGGACCCGGGCCCTAAGCCAAGATACAGACGCGGTTTTTTTGCACCGGGCCTTACTTAGTGCCGGAGGATTTGGGAGCAGAGGCGCAGGCGCCGACGGCTCAATTGAGAAGGGATGCATCAGTGCGCGAATGCGCCTCCATGGAGTCACTGCCGTGACGGTATAAGCGGCGAGGGCTGAGCGCTGAGCGCTGAGCTGGGGAGGGAGTCGACCGACGCTAGACAAGGAATCATTAATCAGGATCGGAGGCAGCATCTTGCGCGAAAGCAATGATATGGAGGATTGAGCCCAGCGGTCGACATGGGAGTTCGAAGAGGCGATGTCGGCAATCAATCAGCGCGCACAGCCACTCCGTCACGGTCGCTTCTTTTCGTTCTTCCCTCGTCGTCCATGGCCAGCGTTGGCCCAGTGCTGGGCAAGTCTGTGTGAAACCCACGCTCGAACCGTTGAGCTGCTCGGTTTTCCTAGCCCCGTGTCTTACGCGCGATACCGTGCAAGCGGTACCCAACTGCGAACGGCGTGGCAGCCGCGCTCAGAGGCTCTCGGATGGCGGACTCGGTGGGTTGAGGGAGAAGGGAGGAGACTGTGGTCGACACGGGCGGGAACGGGAAGCGGGGTATGACCTGAACGGCGGTGCTGGCGACGGGTGCGTCCACCGTCCCTCGTCCGCACGTCTCTGCGATTGCCGCCTCTAGCGCATATGTACCCCACGGCGGATCTCGCTTCGCGCTCTAAGCGCCCCCCTCGCCTTTCCCGCCGCTCGCTCTTCCCGCCCCTTCAAGCTTCATGCATCCATGATTCATCATGCATCATGACCGGGCGCACACGGAGGGTCCGCGGCGCGCCACGGACCGCAGCTGCTCCATGCGCCTCAATACGCCGATGGTGCGCGAAGCGGGCTTACGGGCTTGCGCAGACAATACAGTGCGTCCGGCTGTTTTCTATGCGTCCTCCCCGCCCCCGTGTGCGCCGCAGGCCTGGCGGATGCGTGAAAGAAAGAAAAAGAAGACTGACGCGCTGACAGATGCCGATCGGAAGACGATCGACGGTCGATCGCCGGCTTCTCGACAGCGCGTCGAGCGCAAGATGCGCTGCATCCTCCCCAGGCTCGAGCCCCCCTCCCGCGTACCTGGGCGCCGCCGCACTGGCAGAGACGACCGCTAGTGGATATCTGGATCAAGAAGTCCCGCGATGCGAACGACCCAGGTCTGCGAGCGTAGCGCTCCCTCCTCCGAGTCCGAGACGGCGCGTCCCCGGTCCCGCTCGCCCAGCTCTTCCTTCAGCTTCAGCACGGGCGTTTCCGGCATGCGCTCGATCCCACCCTCCCGGTCAACCCCCGCAGAGCTGGAGACTCGGTACGGCTCGGTAGCGGCGGCCGCGTCTGCGCTCCTTCTTTCTGTTTCCTCGTACATTCGCAGGAGCCCCGTTCGACTCGGGGCCGAGCCCTACTACGAATGACTCGGAAACGATCGTTTTTGCCCCGGAGTGCCGACCTCAGGCTCAGCATCACATATCCTCGTCTGCGCCGACGCGCGGCCTTTTTCTTGGATTCAAGGACGAAATCGAGCCTGGTCTGCTACACCGCCTCGACAACGCGCGCCCGACTTGGAGGCGCGGCTCCGTCGTCCGAATCCCGTCAAGCACAGTAAAGTCGTGAAGTGTAGGAGATGCAGTGGGGCTCGGTAGCGGCGACCGCGTCTGCGCTCCTTCATTTCGTTTCCTCGTTTATTCGCAGAATACCCTCGTTCGACTCGGGGCCGAGCCATACCAAAAAAACAGGCACATCTCTTTTTAATCTGCCCCTCGAAGATGCCGTGCACCGCTAACGCCACGACATTCGCCGCTTTCTAAGTCCCAGATTCCGATGCCCCTTGCCACACCTCACAACGTTAACGTTTCCTTTGTCAACTCCCGCAGCACAGCGGACCCAGCACGGCTCGGCAGCGGCGGCCGCGTCTGCACTCCTTCATCTGGACCCAGACCTGATACCTGCGGATTGGAATCCTCGTTCGACTCGGGGCCGAGCCATGCGTTGTTGCCCAAGACATCGTTTCTTTTGCCCCTCCCGCAGTCTGTGTCAACGCTACCGGCAAGACAGAGAAAGTTGGATAATATATTCGCGGCTTTAAATTTCCGAGTCCTAATCCCGCCTGGAACTTCTGCGACACGTCCCGGCTCCGAATCCCGTCAAGCACAGTAAAGTCGTGAAGTGTAGGGGATGCAGTAGGGCTCGGTAGCGGCGGCCGCGTCTGCGATTGTTCGGCAAGCGCAGCCATTATAATTATGATATCTGCTGTTCGCCGAAAGCCTCGTTCGACTCGGGGCCGGGCCATACAGTTGTTAGAGCGGACTTTTACCTTGCTTTTCTTTTTGAGTTGGGGGGTTCGAGGCTCCCGTTTTGCGTTTGTCGGTTTGTCCGATGCCGTTGCGCCAGCGGCAGCGCCCAGCGGCGAGGCTCACACTTGCACAGCAGAATCATTCAGCCTGACGGCTCGGCAGCGACTCGTCTGCCAGGTGAAGCCGAGACTGCTAAGCTCTACCCTCTACCCTCTACCCGCGAATCTCAACTTCAGATCAAGGACTCGAGAGTCGAGATGGGCATTGGGAGAACGGGAGGGCTCAGCCTCAGATCGAGGAGAGTCAGGCAAGAGTCAGGCGAGAGGCTTGATCGCACAAGCTCCACAGTCTGATTCCATCCAGCGAGCCTCGGGCGATCTTGTGAGCCAGCGAAGCCAAGGTCCAGGGCGCGGCGTCGAATCCGACATGGCGTTCGAGACAAGAGTGCCGATGACGCGGCCGGCATACTCCGGAACGGCGATCGGCACAGCCGTTGCACCGCTTCGTCGCTCTTCTTCTTCGCCGTTGCCCTGGAAACGTCTTTGGCTGCTGCTCGCTGGCTTGCGCTTTGCGTCCCCGTACCGCCCGCGCCTTTGCTTTGACGATGTCAACCGCTCTAAGGCTACACGTACACACTGCCACACAGTGGCTGCTGTAGTCGTCTTCCAGTTCTGGTGCGGGATCTGGAGGGTGCGTAGATGTAGCACAGAGTGCCTCGCTGGATACACTGCATGCATCCCCTGCACGCGCCCGCTGGCTCGCTCTACATCTGCGGGGCAGGCTTCGCCTTCGATCGTGTCCAAGATACAGCACATTCCGTGTCGCTCCCCCTCGCCGCCGTCGACCTCCCGGGAGAAGCAACCCATCCCACCGCAACAAGCCCCACTGCTCTTCTTCTGCACGCCTTTCGATGTCGCCCGCCCCTGACGCGGTCTATGACGGACATGATCTCCTTCCTCCCACCGTGGGCGCTCTTCCGTCGTCCTGCGCCTCTCCGCACATCCCCATCTGCGGCGCACCCAGCTCAGCACGCAGTACACAGCAGCGCGGTAGCGCGTGGCCCGCCTGCGCTCCTTCATCTTGATACCCGCAGAATCCCCTCGTTCGACTCGAGGCCGAGCCATACCAAAAAAAGAGGCACATCTCTTTTAATTCGCCCCTCGAGCATTCCGTGCACCGCTTACGCCACGACATTCAGTCGATACATTCGCCGCTTTCCGAGTCCCAATCCCGCCTGGAACTTCTGCGACACGTCCCGGCTCCGAATCGTACAGAGCGTAGTCGCGCAGCATTGCAAGGGATGTAGGACGGCTCGGTAGCGGTGGCCGCGTCTGCGCTCACTTATTCTGCAGCTCGTAATCGCGGAAAGCCCCGTTCGACTCGGGGCCGAGCCATGCGTTGTTGCCCAAGACATCCTTTCTTTTGCCCCTCCTGCAGTCTGTGCACGCCCTCGTCAGGGATAAACCCACTGCTCTTCTTGAGCAGATCCTCGCGCCTTGAATTTCGAGACCTAACCATTGACAGGCGCGGTATACTAGAGTCCCAGCTTTGAATCGCGCAAAGCAGTTAAGTCCTACAGAGTAGGAGACGCAGTACGGCTCGGTAGCGGCGGCCGCATCTGCGCTCCTTCATCTGGACCCAGATCTCAGACCTGATCCCCGCGGATGGAATCCTCGTTCGACTCGGGGCCGAGCCCTGGTTAGAGCAGCGGTTTTTTGTTTGTTGCCCCGCACACCCGAGTCGCCGACGCGAATTCGAAAGCCGAGACAGTCCGTGAGGATATAGTCGCGGGCTTTGTTGACTTTAGCAAGGCGTGTTTGTCACTGCGTGAGTCGCACAGCAGATGAACCAAACATGAACGAGACTCAGAGGGATCGTTGAGGGATCGAGAAATCCGGGCGAGAGGCTTGATCGCACAAGCTCCACAGTCTTATTCCATCCAGCGAGCCTCGGGCGATCGTGCGAGCCAGACAAGAGAAGCTGGGGACGCCGCGTCGAATCCGACATGAGCGTTCGAGACAAGAGTGCCGACGCGGCAGATTCCGGAACGGCAAGCAGCACAGCCATTGCACCGCTTCTTCGCTTCTTCTTCGCCGTTGCCCTGGAAACGTGTATGAAGCTGCTTGCTGGCCTCCGCTTTCCGTCCTCGTACCGCCCGCACCTTCCTCTGACACTGTCAACGGCCGTCGCATCCCTAAGGCTATATAGAGCGGCTGCCACAGTCTCCTTCACTGAAACTTCTAGATCGGGTCTGTAGGCTGCGCAGAGGCACAGACCGCCTCGCTGGATACAACGGATGGCCCTGCACGCGCCGGCGGCCTGCCTCGATCTGCGTGTCCAGCTTCGGCTTCGGCTTCGGCTTTGACTGCGTTCAAGATTCGGCGCGTTCTGTCTAGCTCTCTGTCGTCGACGGCGGCGACACCACCTCCAGGAACTCAGGCACACCACACCGGCGCAACAAGCCCAACTGTTGTGCTTCTGTCCAGGAACCACGCCTTTCGCTGTCGCCCGCCCCTGACGCGGTCTATGACGTACACGATCGTCCTTCCTCGCGCCGCGGGCACTGCCGCACTCTATCGTCCTGGGCCTCTCTGTACATCCACGTCTGCGCCCCACCCGTCGTTCTTCCTACCGCACACGTCCCTCCGCCTCCGTGCGATCAGGCGCGCTTCAACCCAGCGCAACAGCTTCGACGTCAGCGAATGGAATTATGCCGCTCCGCGCGCCGCACCCGACATTCCAGCGGTGGTCCGTTACTTTGATTGAAAGGCCCACAAAAGCGCGCCTCACGCACATCTCCCGGTGCTTTCCGCTCTGCCCTCGATGCCGTCCTCCTCCTCGACCACTCCTCGTCCTCAAGCGATAAGACGCTCTCTGATACAACGAGAACCCTTCGCAAACCTGCTACGCACCGCTCCGCTCGGGACGTTCTCGCTTTCGCTCCTCGTACCCCAACGCGTCGACCTTCCAAAGTTTCACCCGCTGGCTCTACCTCCACGTTTTCTTCGTATGTTCTCGCGTCCCGCGTTCCTGCGTCAAGACTTGAATCACAGCTCAGCACAGCACGCAGTACACAGCGGCTCGGTAGCGGCGGCCGCATCTGCGCCTTCATCTTCTAGGTCAAATATCAACCACAGAATCCCCTCGTTCGACTCGAGGCCGAGCAATACCATGATACCAGAAGAAGAGGCACATTTCTTTTTAATCTGCCCCTCGAAGATGCCGTGCACCGCTAATGCCATGACATTCGCCGCTTTCCGAGTCCCAGATTCCGATGCCCCTTGCCAAGCCTCACCACGGTTCCTGTGTCAACTCCCACATCGCCGCTCAGTACACATCGGCTCGGTAGCGCGTGGCCCGCATCTGCGCTCCTTCGTCTGGACGCAGAGCTGATACCCGCGGACTGGAATCCCCGTTCGCCTCGGGGCCGAGCCATACCAGCACACCCTTCCTTTCTTTTATTTTGTCACAGATTCCGCGCACACCTTCGTCCGAGCCAACGCTACCGCCAAGACGGTCTCCCCGCGCGCTTTCTTGCTTTCGGGACTGTCCCGAAGCTCCCCCCCCCAACTCGCACCCATTGTAAAGTCCCGCACCGCCGCTCAGTACACACGGCTCGGTAGCGGGCGGCCGCACCTGCACTTCTTTCACCGATCCTTCGATATTCGCGGAATCCCCGTTCGACTCGGGGCCGAGCCATCACTAGCCCGTGTCACACACGTGGTTTGCTTTTCTTTTTCTTCTGGGCGCAGGCGCACCGGCCGTGCGCTTTCGGAGGCGGCTCGAAGACTTCGAACCTCTAACCCCCTGCGCAACCAGCGGTCCGTGGACTCCCACCTGAACCGCACTTCCTGCGCGCGCCGCGGATTTCCCCTCAGCGCTTCGCCAAGCCTGCTCGCTGGCTTCCTGTCTGCCTTGTTCTCGAATCGACTCTCCGGTGACTCGGACACGAACTACGCCTGCGGTCGACTTTCTTGCGCGGAGCTCGGGATATAGCTGGTTTGATGCATTATGCGCAGGCAATACTCCGTCGACTCTCGTGGCCCCAAGTTCGCATTCGCACGTCTACTAATGACACGCGTTCTTATTCAATATCCAAAAAGCTGATGCAGAGCTGACCGATCTTTCTAATTTACACCTGTATAGAACGGTGCGACTACTGTTAGCCTCCAGCGCCAGGAGAACATCAAGCGCGCTCACATAATACGTTCCTGCCCCAGGAGCGGATTCCCCATGGCCACTGGTGCGTATGCATACAGATCTCGTTGTTATTTTTGCATTAGGTGGCAGGTGCGGCGCCTCTCGTACTTATATCGTCCTGGCCCCTGGGCGAGATGCGGTCCGGCGGCAGGGCAGTCGAATCCTTGAGAGAAGGTCCTGCGGAAAGACTGAGCGTGCCCGCAAGGATTGTAGCTGTCGATTATGAGGTGTGGTGCAGATGAACCCAGATACAGCCCCCGGACGCGGAGCGGCTCTCACCTGCCCTCCGTAACTGCCAGCGCCAGAACCACTGCACGCCGCTGCGGGGGCTGTCCGTTCAACCCGGACCCAGGCTATGGGTTCAGAAACTTGCAGGTTTTTTCCTGAGGCCTTCGATTGAGGACGCGAGGTACTTAGCGTTGAGGGACGGCGGTATATTCTACTCGATTGCGGCTAGAGGGAGTATATGTGCGCGATGAAGCGAGAGTGGAGCGCGGAGCCGCACCTGCGAACGATGTTTGTTGAGGATTCTCTCCTGCGCGCATCGACCGTTGGACTCGGATCGGACCTGCAGCGAAAACTGGAACTCAACTGGAGGGGTATCAGCGCGCACAGCAAGCACGGACGGAGCGCGGATTGCCGTGCGGACCAAATTCGGGATGAAAGGGGCCCGGACGCGAGCCGGTCGCACCTGCAAACGATAGTGATTTCTTGCGGAATCTCCCCTGCAGGCATCGTCTGTTCGACTCGGACCCGGGCCGTGCGCTCGTCATAGTTCATTTTTTCTTGAGCTAGGGTGGGGTGCCAGATGTTATTCCAGAACCGTGCAGCCGGCGGGATATATCAAGGGCGGAGCGGGGGGAGGGAGCGCGACGCACTGAGAGGGCAAATGTCTGCACGGCGTGTTCTCGAGACCGGCCTTCGGTCAGGTCTGCGAGCAAGCGTGGAAGAGCGTGGCGCATCAATGGACACTTCTACCTGCACCGAGCGTATGAGCAGAGGCCCGGACGCGATGCGGTCGCACCTGCGAATAATTTCACTTGTTTCTGTTCTGCAGGATGGTCCGTTCGACTCGGACCCGGGCCGTAGGATAGCGGCCATGAGTTTCTTTTTCTACGATTTTGTCTAGCCGGCGCAGGGGAGGGAGGGGGACGCACTGAGTGGGGGATAACATTAGCTTGATTGTGCGGCGGACTCGGAGCAGGCAGGGCACATATCTTGTGTGGGAGACCGACTATGGCTAACCCGTATTATGAGCAGCGGCCCGGACGCGGGATGGTCGCACCTGCAGATACATACACAGGATGCCCAGTTTATCTTCCAGCAGGGATGGTCCGTTCGACTCGGACCTGGGCCCTAAGCCAAGATAGAGACGCGGTTTTTTGCACCGGGCCTTACTTAGTGCCGGAAGATTTGGGAGCAGAGGCGCAGGCGCCGACGGCTCAATTGAGGAGGGATGCATCAGTGCGCGAATGCGCCTCCATGGAGTCACTGCCGTGACGGTATAAGCGGCGAGGGCTGAGCGCTGAGCGCTGAGCTGGGGAGGGAGTCGACCGACGCTAGACAAGGAATCATTAATCAGGATCGGAGGCAGCATCTTGCGCGAAAGCAATGATATGGAGGATTGAGCCCAGCGGTCGACATGGGAGTTCGAAGAGGCGATGTCGGCAATCAATCAGCGCGCACAGCCACTCCGTCGCTTCTTTTCGTTCTTCCCTCGTCGTCCATGGCCAGCGTTGGCCCAGTGCTGGGCAAGTCTGTGTGAAACCCACGCTCGAACCGTTGAGCTGCTCGGTTTTCCTAGCCCCGTGTCTTACGCGCGGTACCGTGCAAGCGGTAGCCAACTGCGAACGGCGCCGCAGCCGCGCTCTCGGATGGTCGGTGGGTCGAGGGAGGAGACTGGCGTCGACACGGGCGGGAACAGGAAGCGGGGTATGACCTGAACGGCGTTGTTGGCGACGGGTGCGTCCACCGTCCCTCGTCGACACGTCTCTACGATTGATGACCCGCCTCTCTAGCACGTATGTACCCCACGGCGGCTCTCGCTTCGCATTAAGCTCTAACAGCGCCCCGCCCGCCTTTCCCGCCGCTTCACGACTGGCCGCAGCCTCAGGGTAGATCCGGCCCGGTGCTAGAGCAAGGCGGCCTGACTCTCTGCACCTACGCACACGAGTGACCATTTACGCAGACACTCCCCGTTCGACTAGGGGCCGGGCCGCTTCCCTCTCTTCGACCCAGTTTTTTTTTCCAATTTGGGTTTTACGATGTACATTGAAAGCGCCGCCTATTACTTCCCTAGTCCGTCAAGCGGCGGAAATAAAACAGTCAGAATGCGGTTACCAGAGACGATTTACACGCAAACGCGAGACTCAAAAAAACAATCCAAAAGACACATAATACACAAGGCTAGTTCGACTGTTCGAGTTGGTACAAGTCCTACGCGTGTATGGTACAATTACGTTCTAATAAAAGTGTTCAGCTAGTTCGACTGGTCAAGTTTGGTACAAGTCCTGGGCGTGTATGATACTTTTACATTCTAATAGAAAAGAGGAAGGCACCTAGATAGGATACCGTGCCGAAGTGCCTAGCGATGGCGAGGATAACTGAGGAGAGCGACTACAACGGTTCAGCGCAGATGAGCGTCTGAAACGCGCTGCGTCAGCAAACTCCATTAACGCCAGAGAGCGAGCCACCCACCACTTCGACGCCACTGACGCCATACAGAAGCGACGCGATCGGATCGCCCGTGGTGAAAAGCGAAAATGATACCGCTGGAAGATACGTGCTCATCAGTACCTTGACGCTTAAGACCAGTGTACGCACGGTGGAGCATGAAGTACAGGGGCACCGACCCTGACGGGTTCATCCACCGCGCTTTGATCTCGTTCGTGGTGGGGTTGTACCCCCAGATGGTGGTCTCCCAGGGGTGCCCGTTGTTCGCCGAGTTCGCTCCGTTGGACGGGGGGCTGGGCACAGTCCGATGGACCGTCCCGACCAAGAACCCATACGCCCCTCTACCAGGCCCCATGTCGCCTTCGACTACGCGATCTGCACCGGAAGCGTGAGATGCGCTGGGAAGGGTACGAGAGCGTGCGGTACGTACTCGCGCCGAGGGCGGGGAAGTTCGCGCTTCCGCCCCTCGTCGTTGTGAAAGTCATCCAGGAAGGAGCGATGGAGGAGATGGGGAATGACACCTCGAGTGAGTCTCTCTGCGAGAATTGCGGGTTGCCCCCATAAAAGTTGTTCACGTTGAGTTGCGGGATGAATCCGTAATGTTGGCCGGTGTACTTCCCCAGCATCCGAATATTGCATCGCCGGCTATGGGGCGTTGAATGACGGGGACGAAAAAAGCTAGGAAGAGACACGTACACGGGGGGAGGAGGCACGGGCGAGGTGAGCACGCGAGGCGCGTTGGCTGTGGGCACAGGTCAGCGGAGGCATGATTGTCTTGCAGAGATGCACGTACCGCTGCGGCGCTTGGGTGGGAGCAGGGGCAGGCCGATCGCAAGTCGCTTTCCGTTAGTCAGGGGGAGCGGCTCTGGGGCGCGCGCTGTGAGCCCAGCAGGAGTGTTCGGCGACACGGGCGGCATATAGCGCTTCCTCGTGGGCGTCGTGCTCCCGAGGACCAGCGCGCAAGAGAGAAGCGCAGCCACGACAGTAGCGAGGATTTGCATGTCGAGTGTCGGGATGTGGACAGGGTGAAGGAAAGTAGATGAATCGAGAGCTTTTATTGATTCGGTGTGCCTAGCGGGCGAAAAGGAGCCGGTTGAGCCAAGATTCTGGTTGATAATTTGTCGAGTTTGAGCCTCGGCTGAGAGGGGTCAGGTACAGCTCCTAGAGGTCGGTAGCACCTACGGAAAATAACTTAATGAAAAGCGAAGCTGAGCGGGAGATTCTGCGTATTTCGGTGGTTGGGCGGAGGTAGATCCCAAAGGACGCGAGGCGGTCGCACCTGCGAACAATACGTTTCTTGAGCGCTGTTCTGCAGGCATCGTCCGTTCGACTCGGACCCGGGCCGTAGGATAGCGGCCATGAGTTTTTTTTCTGCGCTGCGGGGCGGCGCCGATTTGGCTTAGCCGGCGCAGGGGAGGGAATGAGACACATTTGGAGGAGGACAATAGTAGCGTGAGTGCGCGGCGGAGCGAGCAGGGCACATGTCTTATGTGGGAGACCGACGGGTTTGTACCTGGAGTGAGCCTATGAGTAAAGGCCCGGACGCGAGGCGGTCGCACCTGCAGATAATAGGCCAGAATCAGAACCCCCTTGCAGGCATCGTCCGTTCAACTCGGACCCGGGCCGTGAAACGGCACTGTGGGTAGTATTTTAGTTTTTCTGGGCTAGAGGGCGGTGCTGAGTTTTGATTAGCCGGCTCATGGACGGTGGGGGAGAGGGCGCGAGACGCACTGAGTGGGGAGTATCGGCACTAGTAGTGGCCCGTGGATTGTGCGCGGACGAGGTTCAGAGGAAGAAGGGCCCGGACGCGAAGCGGTCGCACCTGCAGACAATAACTCCAACACTTCTTCGCTCGCAGGCATTGTCCGTTCGAGTCGGACCCGGGCCGTGTTGTTGCCAGAGTTTCCTTTTTCCAAGCAAGAGGGCGGCGCCAGATGCTCGTCCTGCACAGTGCGGCCAGCGAAATATAGAGGGCTTGAAATAGAAGGTGGAACGGGGACAGGGAGCGCGACGCACTGAGTGGGGGATGCGAAAACTCGTGGCCCGTGGTTGGATTATGATTGAACGAGAGTTCGAGGAAAAAAGGCCCGGCCGCGAGATGGTCGCACCTGCGAACAATACGTTTCTTGATCGCTGTCCTGCAGGCACCATCCGTTCGACTCGGACCCGGGCCATGCAATGTCGCCAGGAAATCATTTTTTTCTGGGCTGTAGGGCGCGGCGCAGAAAGAATCATAGTAGCCGGCGCATAGGGAGCTCACCTGGTGGCGGGTATCAGTCGCAATTGCGCGCGGAGCACGCACGGGCACGGGCATCTCGATGGCGCGTCGGGACGGTCTGTTCGAATCAGAGTGCCCTGAATCGCGAGACTCCGTGGGGATATCGATGAGATGGGTTCGTACCTGCACCGAGCGTATGAGCAGAGGCCCCGACGCGAGGCGGTCGCACCTGCGAATAGTTTCCTTGATGGCTGTCCTGCATGCATCGTTCGTTCGACTCGGACCCGGGCCGTTCGTGACCAGGGGATTATTTTTCTGTGCTGCAGGGCAGCGCCAAATTGTGATTAGCGGTGAAAGGGCGGAGGGGGGGGAGTGAGACACATTGGGAGGAGGATCATATGCATAGCAGCAGGGTCAATGCGCGGCGGCGGAGCGATATCTTGTGCGGGAGACCGACGAGTTTGTACCTGCATCGGGCACGTGAGTAGAGGCACGGAGGCGAAGAGTCGGAAGACATCGCACCTGCAGATGCTTGGATGATCTCAAGCTCCTCCTCCAGCAGGGATCGTCCGTTCGACTCGGACCGGGGCCCTATCTACTGAAGGCGGCAAAAAGTCTTTTTGCATCAGGAGGAGCCGGGGTTTGGTGCTGCCCCAGGAGCGTAGGGAGATGAGGCAGGTGGAGGCTCGCTTATGCATGTACAGTATGGCTGAAAGGATGGGAGCGCGGGGGGGGGGGAGCAGAGACGAGAGACGCGCGGAGTTGCTGCGGAGTACATGGATTGATCGGATGGGCAGAGGCCCGGACGCGAAGGGATCGCACCTGCGGATAGTTGAGGTGAGTAACAGATCCTGCAAGGCCTCGTCCGTTCGACTCGGACCCGGGCCGTGCTAGCGTGGTGTTGTCTTTTTTCTGGGGCGACGTCAGATGCTATTGCAGCACAGTCTAGCCAGTGAGATATAAGGGCGAGACGCATTGGGAGGGGGGTACTCGAGGGGTATCCGCACTCCTGCCCAGTGGATAGATTAAATCATATCTGCGGACAAGTGCCAGAGGAAGAATGGTCCGGGCGCGATGGCCGCACCTGCAGATAATACCGTTGAACACACTCTCCTGCAACGCTTGTCCGTTCGACTCGGACCCGGGCCGTGCGATTGCCACCGAGAGTTTATCCTTCCGCGCTGCAGGATTTCGATCAGCCGGCACATAGACGGAAGGAGGAGATGCTCACCTGGCGTCGGGTATAAAGGTGTGGCGGCTCGAGCACGGGCATCTCGAGGGCGCGTCAAGAGTCGCCGCGGCCCATGAATCATGATACGCCAGCGTGCGTTTGAGCCGCGTACCGCAGCACTCTGCGTGGGATATCGATGAGTTTGTACCTAGACCGAGCATATGAGCAGAGGCCAGGACGCGAGATGGTCGCACCTGCACATAGTTGCGGGTACATACAGTACGACCCTCCAGGCATTGTCCGTTCGACTCGGACCCAGGCCCACCAAGTACAGACGGGATTTCTTTTTGCACCGTGCACTACGTAGTTCCAGGGAATTTGGGAGAAGGCGCAAGTGCCGACGGCTCAATTGACTCGAAGGAGGGAGACGTCACTGCGCGAACGAATGCGCGTGGAGGTGCTGAGCCGGGTTGAGTACTGGGGGCGCCGACATGGGAGTTCGAGACAAGAGGCGATGCCGGCAATCAGCGCAGCACAGCCACCGCACCGCTTCTTTTCGCTCTTCCGTCAGAGTCGCTCCTCTGCGCCAGCGGCCAGTCTGGGCTCGAACGCTCGGTGCTCTCAGAAACTTATCTGGCACGGGCTATCGCTGACATTAACGACCTTTCGCGAACGGCCGCGCGCTCTCGGGACTCGGATGTCGGATACAGCGGTCAGCGCTCGCCGCTCAGCTCAGCAGCGGGTCGAGAGTTAAGCAAGTCAAGATGAGCGGGAATGGGAAGCGGGCTGTCGGTTGTGCGCCGCTGCCAGCGACGAGGACTCAAGAGCCTGGCCCCGGGTGCGTCCACCGTTCCTCGTCCGCGCGTCGCTCTGCGATTGATGACTCGCCGCTAGATTCGCGCTCTAGCTTCGCTTTAAGAGCGCCCCGCTCGCCTTTCGGGCCGCTTCACGACTAGGTGCGCGCAGAGGGTCTTTGACTCTCCAAGGAGCCGCAGCTGCTCAATTGGCGACAATATGTGGGTGGCGTGCTAAGCCAGCCAACGAGCTCGCGCGGATTGTGGCCCCTCCCCCTCGGCTTCTTCAATGCGAACGCAGTGCTCGAAACCAGCCGCGGGCTCCACTGTTCGCATGTCTCCTGGCAAGCATTGTTACACAGTATCACCTCGCTTGTCGAGGTCCCCCGTTGTTATAATTAATAGTTCCGAAACCTGCCAATAACAAACACGAACAAATACTCTAGCAACCCAGCCAGCGACAATTCTCGTAGTCTGCCAATCGCAAATAGTTCTAAACATGTCGTCATCATCCGGAACGTCCCGAAAGTAAACAGTACCAAATACTGTAGCAACCCAGCCAGCGACAATTCTCGCAGTCTGCCAATCGCAAATAGTGCCAAACACTCGTGCCGTTCTCGATCGCACCACGGTGGTACGTCTTCGGATATTGACTTTATTCAAGCTACTACGCTATGCCGATTGCAGGGATCGACTACGCTTCGTCTCCGCCGTTAACACGTCCAACCTGGCATCCTCGCGTCTCAAGTCCTCGGAAGGGTGCGTCGTAAAGAGGGAGGTCTCAAACCCCCTCAGTAGCCTGATTCTGTCACGTCCTCTACTTCGCGACAAAGCCACATACGCGCTGAACGGGGTTAATTTGTGAGTCGGTGGCTTCTCGAGGTCTATCAGCACATATTCCAATGTTTGGCCGTGAGACTTGTAATCCGTGAAGGCATATGCAGGCGTGATCGCGAGCTGCCGACGATGAATGAGGTGCTTCGTATGGTCGCCAGTCTGAATACTGAAACCCATCTTTGAAGGCACAATGGGCAGAACACCGCTGTCCAGCCCCTCGAACGGCGGAAATGAACAGTTGTCGGGCTTGAATAGGACCACTGCTGGAGGGTAACGCAGCATCGTCGCACCGGTTTCCGGGTCGATAGTGAGGTCCGTGGGCTCTCTCGGATCGAGGCTGATGTCGACAATTTTGCCCCGCGTGCCATTCGCCAAGTCTGCCTCCGTCGCGATGTTCGTAAGTACCATTGCCCTCATTCCGATTGCCAGCTCAACTCGCTCCCCTAGCTTCCCAGTCTGTTTCGTGGTCATGCCCGCAACGATGATGTGTTCCTCAAGCCCCAACGCCCCGTCGTCGCGCCCTTCAGTATCTTCTGCTTGACAAATGTACATCCGCTGCCCGCTCTTTCTGCAATGCCGGCGCACCGCTGCGGTGTTCCATTGGTTCCTGACGCCGTGTCTCGGAGTCACCAGTACCACATTGTCCCAGGGTGGAGAGTCCCAATCCGGCATGGCAGCGCCCGTGGAAAGGTTTGCGCGCGTGAGGCGCGTACTCAGAAGCGTCGGCCGGCGCCTGTGTCGCTTTTTCCCCAAGTAGGGTGCCGAATGCTGAAGCCCCCCCCCCCCCCCACCCCCAACCTTTTTTTTCCTGTGGTTTGGTTTTTATTTTCTCTGCTGCTGTCGACTACGCTATCTACCAAAAGCTATGAACTACGTGAACAAATCCTCGACTACGCTATCTACCAAAATGAACTACGTGAACAAATGTAACACCACTGAATAACCGAGTTTGTGAAAGCTGCCAAGCTATTCTCTGAAAAGCCACATGCCTGCAAGCGAGGTTCTAGGCGGCGAAAGCCGACACCTGGTCTGAATGCTAATGCACAACTGACTGGTCAATCTAGTTCGTCACTCTGATAATACAAGAATGGGGCCCGAGGCCAGTGGTAGTAAAGTCTAGTGCCGGTCCCATCATGACGACGGCTCTAGCATGTTAGAAAAAAGGTTCAGAGCACATTTTCTGGCAAAGTCGAAGATTGTGAGCCCACAGCCAGAGGAATGACGAGCGACACTCACAATCCCTCCCCACCGGCGTCCTTCCGAGCGAGCTGCACATACGCCGTGTCCCCCGCGCGCGCTGCGCACTCCGCGCGACGCGCTCCATGAGCTCGTGCTCCGTGGAGCCGATGAGCCGCGCGTCGAGCGCGAGGGTGCTTGGCGTGCGGGTGCTTGTGCGGATGGTCGACGCGCGTGTATCGCAGTCAGATGAAGTGAGGATGGATGTGAACTCGGCGGAAGTCATTGTTTGGACGGTGTAGTGTGTGGTAGTCAAGAGTCAAGAGTCAAGCGAGTGGGTCGGGTGGGTGGGTGGGTGAAGGGGAAGAGAGAGAGAGGGCGGATTATGGAGATCCAATTGAAGCACGGTTATATACGGACCTGGGCGGGAGCGATCTCGGAAGGAGGTCTAGGTCTAGGTTGGCGCGGATACGATGGAGCGGACCAAAGGATACTCAAGTTTCAACACCATTTCCCTCCACGTCTATCCCTTGCTAGTTTATCCGTGAGTCGTATGGGACAGCACTCAAGGCTACTAGGCTGACTCGATGCGGTATGAGTGGTGAACTCGCCACGATGGTGCGAACGTCCCGGCGTCCCGGCCCTAGCCATGGGATGTCTTAATATCGGACAATTTTCCAGGGAATGCAGTGCGCATTGTGCGCAGTGGAGCTCACGGAATGGAGTCGATTCTTCGGACAGCTCGAGGAAATAAATTGTGATGGAGCGTCCGCGCTGCTTCGAACATTTATCTGGCTGCAGTGAGTTCAACCAGGTCCCGCCGACAAATGCCGCGATGCCGAACTCACTACGTTCAGGGGCCGGGTAGGCGGCCGACCGTGGGAGGCGTTATGCCGTCTAGGCGGCTAGGCGGCACATGTCTATAGATGGCATGACAAGAAGGTTTCCTGTACCGACGCCACTACTGGCAAGTCTCATATATCGCGGACTAGGTTTCTGCGGCATTATTTGAGCTGAATGTGCACACAATATCCTTCCATCGAATGTTCTGCGGCTAAGCACGCACGATTGGCCGCACAAGCAACGGCAGCTGGCTCCCGGCCTCGGCATTGCTAAGCAGGAACGGCCCCTGCGTGACACTAATCCACCGCGCAGCGACATCCGCGTGTGCGACAGCAAGCTCGAACTCGAAGCCGCGGATCAGCGTAAACAAGAGCGCTTTCATCCTGCGCGCACGGATACGGGTCAGATCAGTGTAAGTAGACAGACTGAGGGAGGTGCGCACTCAGCAAGCGCGAACCGGTAGCCGATACAGTTGCGGGGGCCGCCCAAGAAGGTGAACATGTTCCCATAGACGCCGGGAATGGAGGTCGAGAGCGGGGATTCCCACCGCTCGGGGCTGTGGGTTGACTTCTGAGCAGGAGGTAGAGTGGAAAAAGTAGTGGCAACGTACATAAACTCTTTAGCGTCCGCGCCCCAGATTGTGGGATCGCGGTTCAGGGTGAGCAAGGGGATTATGATCATAGTGTCTTTGGGGATTCTGGCATTCCCAGTGAGCGTAAAATCGTGTTCGCAGCATCTTAGCTCACCTGAGTGTGTTGTGAATGTTGCCCTGCGTGTCCGTGTAGGGCTTCGCAAGAGGTATTATGTCATCGGCGAAAGCGACGCGCTCTGTTAGTGAGAAGAAGTTATCTTGAATCCGAGCTTGCAGAAGGCAGCTCACCAGTGGTCGGGACAGGCGCGTACACGCGGAGGGTCTCGCGCACGACACAGTCAAGATACGGCAGGTTGTTGAGTTCGTCCAGAGTGGGAGTCTCCGTGTCGATGGAAATCAACTCCTCCCGGAGGCGTGTTTGCGCCTTCATGTTCTGGGTCAGCGCGAACAAGGCCCATGTCAGGGCGGTGCTGCGTAAAGTAAAACATTGCAGGGATTCGAGCGCGGGCATTAACTACCTTGTTGTCTCGTGTCCCGCAACCAAGAACGTGGGCACCTCTGTCATGGCGGGGGTTAATTCGTGATTGGAGCTAGGTCATGAATCGACGCACGGGCGAGAACATCCTCGTCAGACAGGCGCTGGTGCATCGGGACCTCTTTCGACGTGTTCGCGCGAACGAGCAAATTGAGGAGGTCGCGCGCGCGGCCCGTTTCAAATGTTCCCGTGTCCGCGATATCGCGCTTGCTGCTTGCGAGGAGCTGCCGCCCGATGCGGATCATCTCAGCCTGTGCAGCACGTGCTATCCTGTCTGCCTCCGTCGGCTGTTTGGATCTTCATGTCAGACAGAGTGGCTGAACTCAGCGAAAGTTGAAACAATGACTCACTATCCATCGGAAAATCGGATACACCCCCTGGACGTTGTGCAGCAGGGTGAACTGACGTTGGGCTGCGGAGAGACTCTCGAATGCCGCAGCGAGCGGGTCGGGCACGTCGCCGCTTCGTGTGCTCAAAGCGTTGATGTTGTGGTTGAATCCTGGGCAGGTGCAGATTGGATCATTCGGGCGCCCGGAAAAGCCTGAGTGCATACCTGCAAGGCCGATGATGTCGAGTGTGGCTCGGGTAAGATCGGACATGACCTCCACGCGAGCCGAGCCGCCGTTCTGAGCTGCCTTGACTTTCCAGATATCGCGGAGCTAGATGAACAAGTTGAACAACCGTAAGTATCCAGAGAAAGATTCGCAATCAATAGTACTTGGGCGGATTTCTCTACGAAGACCCGCGTGAGCTCGCGAACTTGAGGTGCCCCAAAGGCGGGGTTCTATGGGTGATTTACTGAGCTGTTATATATGAGAATGAAATCTGAGTAACCATGATCCTGCGCTGGGCGAACAACGGTCGGTTAGCTATATGGGTCGTGAGGTGAGAAATTTGGCGCACCTGGTTCTTGTGAGCATCCCCTTCGACCACGAGAATACCTGGAATACATAAGCTGCTCAGGAATGTAACCTGCCCTTGAGCTTGCCCACCCACCCGGTCCTACTCCCCGTCCCAGATTGTATCGCATCTCCGACGGCTTTTGATAGATGTGCGTGTGAGTGATAACGTGATGAAGCGCTTTCGTGTCAATCGTGTACAGATCCGCGTGGCTCTGTTCGCACATTACGCTCAATTTGTTATTCTCCTCCTGGGGTTGTAAAACTTACCAAGAATCCGTTGATCTTGAAAGTCGTCCCATACTCCTCAACCCAGCGTTCTTCGATTCCAGTCACCGCCTGAGAAGGAGTGAGGAAGCACCAGAGGACGCCCTATTCGAGCTCACACCGCCGAAGAGCTGCAATATATTTCCCATGACAAGGCTGGGCGATTGGGGACCGCGGAGGCGGCGCAGTGGCGAGGTGAGCCGGGCGTAAACCGCGTTGATAGCACGATAGAGCACGTATGTTCCTAGAGTCGAGAGGACTAGCTTGAACAGCATGTTTAGACAGGGAAGTTTAGACGCAGGCAAAAGAAACTTCTGTCGCCTTTATACTCAGCAGCGCCGAGCGAATTAGAAATGGATTTGCCTGCGCGCATCAAGCGCGCATCATATGAAACACGTCGGCTCGGAGATCCCGGGCAGTCTGAGTAATCCTTGCTGAGAAGTTGATTGATCGGCATACTGGATTCCAGGGCCCAGCTACATTGGATTCGAGCTTCGGTGCAATTTACGGGATTCTATTGACTCTTCTCCGCACCAGTTCTTGTTGGTGTACATCCATTCATTGCAACCACTCGAACCATGGTTTTGTATGGCGGTACAAGTGCACATTTATTCCCGCGCTAAATAAAGTTTGTTCCGCCCAATAAATCCGGTGTTTTCCGGTTCCCCGCGCTAAAAACACCAGGTGTCACAAGATTGGTGAAATGGGTCAGAAAATTGCATTTTTTGCCCAGCGCGCGCGCCGCTCGGTTTTCGAGCGGCGCGGGGCCAAAAATAGCGAGTTTGATGGGATTTGACGTGATTGATGCCCAATTGGGCATAAGATTGGGATGTTTTACTTCCACACGGACACACCAAGGCTGCTCCTCATTTGCTAAGGAACAGCTTCGTACGTGTATGTGAGAGCCTCCTGGCTGTTTACCGACCTCTCCCGCAAAAAATGGTACATTTATGAACTTTTTTGTACGGTCACGGCCCAACCGGCCGATTTATGAAATCCGAAGTTCGGATGGCTGGGTCACAGGTCACAGGCGCGGAGAATTGAATGAAAGTTGAATGAAAGTGTACAGTAGTTTTGCACTGAGCAGCGAAATCTGTTACATGCTGCAAGATACCTAAGTCTCTGATGAGGGGCTAAGTATTGGGTCCCCCCAGTCTTCAGCCACCGGCATTCAATACCTTGGCGGTGAATCAAGGGCTGCCGGTAATTGGCGGGTCCTGGCGGATCTCAACGAACACGCCGGGTAATTGCCGAGCGCTGTCCATCAGCGCTCAGTGGCATCAAAGACTTAAACCGGTGTTCAACGTTATCATTCAACCGTTGTCCACCGATGGCACCGGTGGCCAGTACTTAGTGGCCGCCAGGGAGCTTTCCAGAGGCATGCAGATTACTCCACTGCGATATGCGCCACAGCGCACAAACGTGCTCAACTTTAAGTTTCAAGCATCTTGATCTAGATTTCTGTAAACCGAGCGGGCTGCCGCGAGCATTCAACATTGATATGACTGACCTTGACTCCTTGTTGATAGGTCGAGTCTCGCCACTGGTGAACGACTCTCTTCTTTCCTCGGCGTTCTAACTTCTATCTGACTTGATCTCTCAGTCATTTTCGCTCTGGAGCGATTTGAATTGTAGGTGATATCTATTTTTCTTATCTTTGTTCCCCCTTGCGTGATCCCCAAGCGACTTAGGGCCCCGTCCAGACTCCAAACTTGTTTGCGA
Source organism: Mycena belliarum (assembly GCA_029282135.1). Classification (NCBI taxonomy): domain Eukaryota; kingdom Fungi; phylum Basidiomycota; class Agaricomycetes; order Agaricales; family Mycenaceae; genus Mycena; species Mycena belliarum. The sequence continues at coordinate 96,519 of JARJCN010000101.1, read as the reverse complement.
GTGATCGCGCAGTCCCTACGTCACCAGCCGATCAATCCTCTAAGCACTGCACGGGCGGTGGAGCACCGCCCAATGCCTCCACCCGATAGGGGCTGAGACCCTCGCACATATAAACCGGCGCGTTGCCCTGCTCAAAAATCCGAACTCACGCACCACTCGCACCGCACCCATCCTTCTATCCCCCGGGCCAACGTCTTGATTCAACGTTCACCCACCAATGACCATGCACTCAATCCACCGCACCTTACCCTGCGCGCCTTCGCACACCACCTGTTCACCACCATCACCACCACCCGCCCCGCGCGCGCACTCTGCGCACCGGCGCCCGCTCCGCGAGCGGCGCGGATTCACGCTGTCGCTGGCCGCGACTCGGAGCGACGGGGCCGAGCGGCCTATCGACCGGCACCTTGCGTGCAGACTTGCGCGCGAGGGCGAGCTGCCCCTGGAGCGCACGAGGGCTGAAAGATGTGATACGGCCGTTTGAGCGGGTGAGTGCGATAGCCCGCACGCGGGCTTTTGTTGACGTATCATTGATAGGACGTCGCTCGCGTGCATTTACCGGGCTTGCGTGTCTATTCGTTAGAGTATACGTGACCAGCCGACGATTTTGCAGGATCGTTTGCCTTCGCATGTATCTGTAGATATTCCGAACACTTTCGAGGCTCGAGAGATCTTTTCTCTAGTCTTGGTTTCAGGTTCGAACGTTTGCCAGAGCAGGCCGAGCACAATTCGGGGATGTATCATGCCAGAACGCACGCAATCTAGAGAGCCGTGTATCAATTCCGCACAGAGGCCATCGTACCGCAGCCTGTATCTGCGCCTGTTCGAGTTAGTGTAGGATATAACAAAATCGAGCGGGCTTCACCTCTGTTGAGTGCAACTAGCGTGATGCGCAGCCCGGTGATCCCCTGGACTTAGCGACATCGAACGGCGACTCGAGCGCTTGATTAGACGAGCGCGCCCGCCTCGGCGAATATATTCCTCCAGCTCAGATCCGAGCAGAAACCTGGAGAGCTTCCCATACCGCGTTTCAGAGGAGATCTTCATAGTGCAGTCTGAAATGCGTCCCAGGAGTCTTTGGATTGCAGCGACTGTGTGTCACTTCGCCTCTGCGAATTTAGCGGAGACGGGGAGGGAGGGCTGGGAGGGGGGAGGGGAGGGCTTATCTGCTTTGCGGCGTGCGACCATCGGAGATGGATGGATTTAATCAAGGTGAGGGTGATGCATCAGCTTGTATCCAAGAAATTGAGCAAAGGAAGCCGAGAAGAGTTGAAGGCCACTGCCCAAGATGCTCTTGAAGTTTCCGAGGAAGGGACAACACGCCAGCTGGCAGCGATTGTCGCCGCCTTGTACTACATCTATCGGTCATTCAGCCGTCGAATCTGCGTCGAGCCCTCCAGTGAGTCCTGGGAGACCGGAAGGTTCGAGCATAGAAAACGAAGAGCGACCAAGGGGTGATATCCGGAAGGCCGTTGGGCAAGATGCTGACATATTTGCAAGCTTGAGGTACTTAGGATGCAGCGGCACGGCGTCACCGCCTCGTAGTACATCCAACCGTCGGATTTGCATCGAGTCCACGATGGAGCTCCGAGGAGATCGGAAGGTTCGATCCTATCAAACGCAGGGCGGAAATCTGGGGACTTTGAGGGCGAGGGGAGGTGGTGGTCGCTGACAAGGAGAGCCCGGGCCGGTATCTTTCCGGCACCGGTCACCATCTCATGACGGTGTGACATTGTCGTCCACACCCCACCACATTGCCACCACATCGTCTCGACTCCAGGTCTCCGATGTTCCCTGAGCGTCTTGCGCCCTCCTTTGGAAATATGATGCTCCGCGATGTATCGAGTCTAACCCTCGCGTCGGAAGCTGAAGCCGCAGCCTGCAGCGCCCGCCGCCAGCGCGGCGACATCTGGCTTCTGAATCCTGCGCAGGCTGCGCTGCGGCCTTCTCTTCAAGATGAAATACCATTCTTATATATCTGTTTGGAACACCAGTCACCTTCCGCCCTCAGGTTTTTCATCATGCGCTCGATCTCATCCTCATCGCTCGACCAAGTCACTGCTTGATGGGACGCTCTTTGATGTTCTCGAATCTCCTCCTTACCGCCATTCCCTTTTCGCTTTCCCTCCGCACAGCCGCCCCTGTTCCTTCAGCGCGGCGACTCCCTCGCTCTAAATTCCACCTTGCGTGTTTGGAAGCTTGCGCTCCTGCGTCAAGGCTCAAATCACGGTTAAGCACGCAGTATACACCGGCTCGGTAGCGGGTGGCCCGCGTCCGCGCTCCTTCATCTGGACCCAGACCTGATATCCGCGGGATGCCCTCGTTCGACTCGGGGCCGAGCCGTAAAAGGTGAGATGATACCCTTTTTTTGTCCGTTAACTTCGGATTGCGTGCGCGCGCGGTCGTCAAACCTTGCATGCTTCCGTCAACGATAACGGCGACTCGATCCTTCGATACATACTCGCCGGCTTTCGATTTTCTCCTTACCGTCTAATAGCTCCGGCGACGCCTCGCAGCCATTGTCAAGTTCCGCAATGCAGCAGATACTGTACGGCTCAGTAGCGGTGCCCGCATCTGCACTCGCTCATCTGACAGGTCAAACCTCAATCGCAGAAAGCCTCGGTCGACTCGGGGCCGAGCCATGGCAGAGTATGCGTAGTTTTTTTCCGCCCCTCCAGATTCCGTGTACGCCCTCGTGACTCGTCAACGGAACGCTGACGCGGTTCGTGAAGATATTCGCGGGGATTTCAAGTTCAGGACCGTCTTGAGGCTCTGCAGCACCTCAAGAGGCTCCGAATTGCACACGAAGCGGTGACTTCAGTCCAGTCTCGCAGCACAGGAGATGAAGTAGTACGGCTCGGTGGCGGGTAGCCCGCGTCTGTGCTCCTTCATCTGGACCCAGACCTGGTATCCGCACGAAGGCCTCGTTCGACTCGGGGCCGAGCCATGAGATAGATGGCGACCAGAACATGCACTTTTTTGCCCATCGAGATTCCGTGCACGTCCTCGACAACTATCGAATGCTTCCGTCAACGATAACGCCAAAACAGTCCTTCAAGTTAGAGATATTTGCGCGCTTTTCATTTTGTGACCTCCATCCGATCGACGCCTCAGAATCGCGGCTTTCGTCATGTTCCGCGTCCCGGCTCAGTACACACCGGCTCTCGGTAGCGGGTGGCCCGCATCTGCGCTCCTTCACCCAAGCCAGATGTGATATCTGCACCAGAAAGCCCTCGTCACTCGACTCGGGGCCGAGCCATACCAGAGCAATAAACACAATCTCTTTTGCCCCTCCTAGACTCCCTGCACGAGCTGGTCAACGCGTCAACGCCAACGCCAAGACAGTCTCTGTCCTGGAGATATGTACTCGCTTTTTTGTGATTTCAGGACCGCCTTGAGGCTCTGTTAAAGCACCTCGAGAAGCCCGGAGACTTCCCTGACACTGTAAGCGACCATGAACCGCGGCCCAAGGGGGATATTGATAGATAGTGCAGTCTGATATGCGTCCCAGAAATCTGGGATGACAGCGACTGAGTCACTCCGCTTCTACGAGTTCGACAATGACAAGAGAAGTTTGATACCGGAAGCCGAGGCGAAACCAAGGCGGTTGCAGGAGATGCTCTTGAATCAGCAAGCCTGGGGAAGGAGCAGCCTGCTGGCTGCTGGTGATGCAACGTCGCGGCGTCGCTGGCACTATCTAGCCATTGGATTGCGTCGAGCCGTCGATAGATCATAGAGCCCCCGGTATCGCAGCAAATTCGAAGCTAGAAGACACAGAGCGACGCAGGGCGGAGATTCGGAGACTTTGAGGGCAAGGGCCTGAAGCTCGGAGAGGTTCGCTGTCAAGGAGCTAGTAGTTCGGGCTAGTTCGGGCCGGTATCTTTCCGGGACCCGATCGCCTCGCGGCGTCACTGCCGTGACGGTGTGACGCCCTCCACTTCCTTGAAGTTCCTTCACCACCGCCGCATCTTGACCGTACATATCGTCGAACTAAACTCCAAGTTTCCGAGGTCTCCCGAACCCCTCCCTTTGGCTTATATGGGCTTTTCTGCGATTCATTGATTCTAAGCCTCGGGCAACTGCAACGCGGCGCAAGCTTGACTCGGAAGCGCGGTGACGTGTGGCTCCAAGCTTTCTTGTCTATATACTGCTCTCAGGCCTGGCTGCCTCCGTCTCTTACAGTACTCTTCTCACACTGAGAACCTCAGGTACTTATTGGAACACCAGGCATACTGTACTATTTCGACCAAGTGTTCATTGATTTGGTAATTTTCGATGTCCGAGGAGGCCGATAAATTTTCTTTTGAATTAAGGTGATTTTTGCACACATCAAAAAAAAACCTGGTGTAACGCGTAACTGAACACTCGGTCGAAATAGTACAGTATTCCTCTTCAGATTACTCTCTTCCGCCGGACGGTCTTTGATCCGATGTGAGCCTGCAGATGTCGCGAGGACTCGAGTGTGCACAGTCTCGTCTACTCTGCGAGCCACGGTCCCGCCTCTGGTACCCGCTGGCAAACCATGAACATCTTGACGTGTGCGCTGGGCTCTCCTCGGCGGCTGATGACGGAGACGGACGCATTTATCGCATACGAACTCAGGCGGGGACCAAAAGATGATGCCTTGCTCATGGCGTAACCTGACCTGTGCTAGTCATCTGGGATTTCTTCTAGCGCCGCCGGACGGCCTTGTACATGCATCTTCTCTCTCGCCATGGCCGCTGGAACTTGCGCTCAGTGAGAAGCTCTGTATGAGGGAGAGCCTTTCTTACCAGAGGATGTTGACCTGATACTCCGAAGGTAAGTCTAGGTATTTTATCGCCACTTTGCTATAGTAACACGCACTGGACAGCTTACAAAAAAGGTAAGCCGTCACTCGGGCTATGATCACCGGAGCGGCTAACAAGCTAGGACCCCAGAGACACCTCGAACATTTATCCACGAGGTCACCGGGAGTTATATACGGGCGTGTAGGCAGGGAGGCGATCGAGTTTGTGGGTAAATCGTCATATTGTTTCTATGTACGTTCATATATAGGAAGTACATGGTTTTGAGCATCGTATATATCTAAGGGAGACTCGAGTAAGATCAACTCGGAGGAGATGAGGGAGGGGGCGAGACGGGAGAGCGGAGAAGAGGATATGGAAGGGTGCTTAAAGTGGACACTTGCATGCACTTGGCCAGGAAGTTGGGGTTGACGGAGGGGTAGACAGCGGCTTCTTAATGAACACGTTTCGTCGTGTTCATCCGTCGGGATTTGGTTGAGGACACGGACCCACGGTCACCCGCACCTCCACCATCGCCGCTGCCACCGCCACTGCGCGCCTTGGCAAATGAGGCCAACTCGTCGAAGGACATGGCACAGGGCGCCGCTGCACGAGCCTTGTCGAAGACGTCGCGCGCATTAGCCTCGGATTCACCGAACCACATGGTAAGCAGCTCAGGGCCCTAGAAAAAGCTTGTTAGCAAAATATATGACTAAGAATAACGATGAAGTTGGCAGCGCACTCATGGCCTTGATGAGTATCGCCTTACCCATACCAGGAGGCCCGTAGAAAGGACACCTTTGAAGGTGTAAGTCGGTCTTGAGGAACTTCTCAGGGTGTTCCACAGGGTACTGGTCCGTCTTCTCGAGACCACCATCGTCGTCCCATTTGACCGTTGGCACCTCCACAACTGTCTCGCGCAGGGCAGAGGGGTTGGAAATGCCGAGCGTAAATCGGAAGTTCTCCACGGTGACGCCGAGGGAGTCGGTGTCTTCGTCGAGGTCGATGGGATCCATCTTCTCTCTGATCTGCTGCATAGCAGCCTCAGAGCAAAGGGAAGCCCCGTCGGAGCCGGCGTATCCGTGGGTGTCAGCGGCAATCTATCAATATATAGTCAATGAGGGAGTGCTATATGAGAAGTCGGTAAGCACGTACCTGCTCCAGCTCGACATCCTCGCCAAGTTTCATGTTCTTGGTGTGAATTCGGAGGATCTCGAGGCGGCCAGTTGGGTCAGGGATGCCGATGTCGACTTCGCGATCGAAGCGACCGAAACACCAGAGAGCGGGGTCGATGGAATTGGGTCGGTTGGTAGCAGCCCTAACAACCACGTTCGACTCGGAGCGCGCCTTGAGCCCGTCCATGAGGCTGAGCAGCCGAGACCACAAGTCATTCGACTTTGCCGCTGGTCTAGAGACGATGGTAAGAAGATAACCTCCGCAGTGAGAGCGATTGAACTTACCTTCTCACGCTTGGGGGCGATGGAGTCGATTCCGCCTCATCAAAGGCTTTCCACAGATTGCTCTCCCTTTCACCAGCTATTTTTCTCAAGATTTTGGCGCCGTTGATCAGGAAGAAGAAGGTGCCGGTCTCGTTAGGTCTCGTTAGCCACGGCTCTGGCCATAAGAGTTTCACCGGTACTGGGCGGGCCAGATGTAAGAATACCGCTAGGGCTTGATACCGATGGACTGTCCGGCTTGAACAGAGGGAGTTCAGTGAGTTCACGTATTTGTGCCATTTGTTTGCGGCAGCCACCGATGTCGTCGTAGCCAACTTCAGTGTACCAGCAACTCGACTGTCCGCACGCGTACATCAGAACACCGGATTGATCATCGTAAGTCCGCTCAGTGAGGCCCGTAAACAATGTACAGCGGGCTGTTCAATCAAATCTTGACTCTTGAGTCGTGCTTTCGAAGCATGATAGCGAAGTCGTGAAAGCAGAACAATGTTGGGACGTGTGATCATGGACTGCTGAATTCGAGTTCGGACCTCGGTCACTAAGTTTGTATTTCAAAATTGGCTAACGAGAGCTGCATACTGGCAAGGCGCATTGAGTCGGAACCGAAGTAGCTAATTAGCTACAGACGCAGCTAGAAGTAAAAGAAGGGCAGACAAATTAAAAGAACTGGCAAATGAAGAGTACGGTAGCGCCAAAAGCAGTGGTATAAAGGTAGGTATATTCCGGCACACCTGTTGAAGGTGCTTGGTACTGATAGGAAGCGAGGCTGAGCCTTGAAAAAGTCAAATAATTGATAGAAAGGAACGATGTTCAGGCTCACCTATTCGTTAGTCTGATTATAGATGAACTTTGAGCTGTCCGATCCCCCAGCTTGGGTCGCATTGGTTCGATCATGAGGATTATGAGCTCCTAGACGCTGAGAGTGGCCTCCCCGCGTCCCCGCTGGGACGTCATGTGTGTTTTTCTGTCTCTTGGCCACTTTGCCATTGTCGTCATCGGCTGTCCGTCTTTTGGGGAGCAAGGGCGCAGACATTTCCGCGTCGGAATTGAGTTGCGCTGGATCCTCATCAAATGGGCCGAAGACACCGTCGATCTTGAAAAAACGGCAATACAGATTGCATTCGTGCTCGGACTTGAAGCTGTCGCATGCGTCTGGTAGGTTGCCGTTGCCAAATATGTTACCGAGGGACCTTCATACTTCATTAGCCCGGGTCAGCGGAATCTTGGATCACGTACGGGTCAGACATCAACTGAGGATCTGTCAGTAGAGTTGTCCCTCCTGATAGAAAGGTGTAAGTAACAGCCTTGCACGCAGCTTTGAAAGATCACCTTGGTAATCGGAAACAAACACGAGCCCGTGTGTACAAATGTACTGGTAATGCTGTGTAAAAGCAAGAAATTCCGCTCTAGAGATGAAGCGCGCATCCTTGAAATCGGTGGGAACCGCAGATTTGTTGTTGATATATTTCCGAAATTCACCCTCGGTTTCACTATTGATGACCTCTTCGAGTAGGAATAGGGAGTTCTCACCGCCGGGCTTGCCATCGACCGTACCGTCGGTTGCAAGGGCAACTTGAACATAACGCATTCTCGGGATAAACGGACAAAACTTCGGTGAGTCTGGCTTGGACAAGAATCTAGCATCGTCAGACTCAGAGAATGTTTGTACAAGCATACGAACTAACTCACTCTTTGATTCCAGCATAGACTTCATTCAGTAGACAAGATGCCCATACGTTGCATCTGATCTCGATCATGAGATCCTGGCATTGCCGTGGTGAAGGATTTGGGTTATACTAGGTGGTGTGTACTTCAGTGGATCGGCGGTGGGAAGGAAGAAGAACTTACTTGTTTGCTGCCGTTTGCAGGGTTGATTGATTCGTAGAAGGAGCGCTTAGCACAAATCTTGTGGACGGCATGGCTACCACAGCCAGTGTTGTGAGTCTCGAATAGATTCCTGTCTGCCGTGCCGAAGGCGCACAGCTTGAATCCTCCCCGTTTTTGCCCCTTGCGAGATAGATCCAAACGGAGACCTACGTTGCTGATAGGTGCCTCGACTAGTTTATCGAAGGATCCCGCATCCTCAATAAGCGCGGTCAGTGTCTGGATTCTGGCCCGGTGGACTTGGACCTGAATATTAGTCGAATTCACTGTGCGCGGTGAGTACAACATGTGAAAACGTAAAGCAAAGACAGACACATAGATCCGACTTCTTGCTTGGTGGGCATCTTTTGTTTTGACAGAGCGTTGATGAGCGCACTCTTGGAAAGAGGGACCTTCTTCCCTGCGCTACCCACACTTTTGCCCTTGGAAAGTTGAATCGGCTCGCTGGAGTTGGCGACTGATCCAATGACTGGTGCGGTTATACCCTACACAATGTGAAAATCGTAATCTCGAACTCGACAAGAGCACTCACTTTAGATGCCACCTTGTCTTCCAGCTCTCGGGTCACAAAATCGAACTCGTTGAGAAGGTCAGCTTGCTGATTTGCGAGGATGGAAGCCTGCGGTAGATTGATGGCAGATAGATTCATCACAAGGCTCTTCGAGGCCTCCACATCTACATGTATGTCAGGCTTTCGTTCACAAAATAAACTAAACCAAACTTTACCTTTTGGAAGCGAGCGCGGATTGAGTTCGGTTGGTGCCAAATCACTATTGGTTGATGGCGGAGGTCGGTTTTGGTTTCGCCGGCGAGGCACCGGTGCAGCTCTAGAGCGAGGGGCCGCTTTGAGAAGCTTGGCTTTTGGCTTGGGTTTGGCAGCCGCAGATTTGGTGCGTCTGCCGGGCGCCTGCATGGAAGATGAAGACAAAGCAGTTCGTGTAACATGGATCTGATCTGTATAAGCATGGATCCGAGAGAATGAAGAATACGTCTAACCTCATCATCATCCTCAACGTCTTCATCGGACATGTTTGCCTGTGCAGCCGCTTCTTCTTCCCGCATACATTTTTCTTCAAAGGCACACCACGTTGGCCAAGGAATACAAAAGTCAACTCTATATTTCTGTGGCGCCCGGAACGAGGGAGGTTTGTTGGGTTTTGCGCTGTTGCGATGGTAGAACTTGGAAGTGATGATTGCAAAAGGCTCTGGAATCTCGATCCAATTCTTGTCGTAAATGCGACAATCATCCAAAGACAACGGGAAATTATCTGTGAATGACGCCCACTTCGACGAGAGAAGATCCCATGCCATCCTCTTGAGCTCAAGTGTCGTAATCGAGACTTTGATATTGCCCTCGACCACGTACATGTCCTACGGATAAAGAAAAGTTAGCAATGTTTGGGATTAGGTATAGAATGCTTGCAGCAATAACGTCGGTCTTGCCCCCGTTTGGGTATTTTACGACTCCTCTAAACTCTACATTGAAGCGATGGTCCGATGTCGTAGCATAGTACATCTGCTGCCGCTCAGCTCGCTCATTGAGGTAGCTCGCATGGTTGAGTGTGTAGCCAGAACCGGTTGCGGCAGGCATCGAGGCAGGCATCGAGTACAACATGTTGATGCTTCCCGGTATTCCTGGTATCCCCACGTTTGGTCCCATAGGGGCCGCGACAGCCAACTGGGGCTTCTGGACGATGGGTACGAGGGACCGGGACTGGTGCGGGTGGAGGGGCTGTGGTGGTGGCCCCATTGACACCACCGGAGAACCAACGTGCTGTACAGAATTTGCGCCTGATAGACACCAGGCATTGAGGTCAGATTCAAGACATGAGATTGTTACACACCTCTACTGCTTCTGCCATTTCCCCATTGACCACGGTTTGCGTTTGAGTTCGCCTGCCGGATATTGACTAAATCTTGAGGATTTTGCGGTGGGAGTTGTGGTATGGGAACTGCGAAGCACGTCGCTCTCAGAACGACGCTAGGCTGGATGTCATTATAATTTACCTGGCTGTAAGGCATACTGGGATTGCTGTGAAGGCTCATTGGAACGTGCCGCATAGTAACCTATAGTTATTGGTCCTGCTTAGAGATATATAACCCGAGTGTGGCTTTTACTCACCTTCGTTCGGGTTCGAGGTGCCAGATGAGTTCGGCTTCCGGCGTGCACTTATGCCTGAACTCTTGTTCTCGTAGTGCAACTTGCAGTTATGGCAGACACGGAAACCGCTTGATGCGTTTTTCGTGTCGTGTATTGTGTATAGTTTTGTTCCAGGCGGAAGGTTGGGCATGAGGCAACGGGCGCGCTCACATTTCACATCGGGCAGCGTGCTGGGGGTTATTGAAGCGTAGTTATTGTACCGAGAAGGATCCTGGTAGCCCTGAGCCACTGACTTCGAGCCGCCTGAGCGCGGCATTGTAGTGGAGGGAAGAAAGAGAAACTGAGGCATGAAAGTAGCTGTGAACTGGTCAGGGCAGTGTTCAGGGAAGGGCGGATGTGGGATTCGGAGACGCACAATTATGGGATATATATTTATGGTGTTATCTGCTTTGCCGCCGTGGTCCATGCCTAATCACGAAGATTGCATGGTCATCTCTTCCAAGAGGGTACATAGCTTCCAGCTGGTTCAATCCTTGTTCAAATTGGCTTTTGTGCAAGCATTGAATTTGGTTTCCAGAGTGCACAGGAGTGCTGGCTGGTCCTTCCGCTCCCTTCGGGGCAGTAACTAATGGAGACATCGACGTCGGCTGGGTTAGCGAAGGCAATGAGGAGTGGAGAGATCCGGTAGATCTCGCAAGTCGAAAGTGGGAGCGATCTGAACAACGGACAACGGTGAGTCGTGTTTGTAGACAGTTAAGTTTCATTTATTGTGGACTAAGGTACTCAGTAAATGACTTGAAAAATCTGGAATACTATGCAGGGGGTGGGAGGGTATTCGTCTGCTTGCTGTGCGCTTCAAGTTCTAAGATGTGGGCACAAACTCTAGCCCAGAAACGAGTAGCTTTGATGTTTCCGTTACAGGCTTTCCATCCAAATGACGAGTTGAACTTTCTGAGAAGTCAGAAAGTAATGGAGGGGTAGGGTTTTGCCTCACCCAGACCCAGATGCACCGGAACTAGTTTGCAGTCGGATGTTGGCTCGCTCCAAGTCGGCCTCGCTGGGACTACTAGCACTGGTCTTCAGGAGGCTTATTGATGTCCTTCAAGAGACAGGATACATACTTCTTTACGAAACGGCTATCTTGGTCAACCATGATAGGGTGAGCTCTGAGGCGGGTACAAGTAGAGGGGAGTCAAAGACGAAAGTTAGTCACGTGTTCAAGTCACACTGCAGTTTGGCAATCGACCAATCTGTTTAGAATTTTTACGTGCCTCCCCAGATGCCTCGCCGTAGGATTTAACACTCGCCAAGTCATATTTCAGAATCACTCGAGTTTTCCTGATTGATGTGGTTGCCAACGGAGGTCTGCCCCACCTTCACAGACCTTAACGCGATGCGCGCGCCGCGGTTTGTTGTTTGGTCGTAATATGTCACACGTGACACATGTCGCCTTTGCGCTGGCTACTTACTGAGTACCAACTCCTCTTCTCTCGTCCGCAGGGCTCGCTGCCATCAACACATCACGCACAACATCCACCTCGGCAGCGGTGCGGGCAATCTTGGCAAGGCACAGGTCGCACATCGCCCTCTGCTGCTGATCACGGAAGATGGCGGACGTCATTCGCTCGAGCTCTCTCGAGCTCTCTCGGTTCTCTTTTCCGCCCGACAACTTCATCAACGGTCAAAGTGGTGCCGGGAACAACTGGGCAAAGGGACGTGAGTGGTACTCTTCTTTGTCAATCTGCTACAAAGTGCTCAACCCGTCGATAGATTACACTGAGGGAGCCGAGCTTGTGGACTCTGTCCTTGATGTGCTCCGTCGGCGCCACACAGCTCAACTCCGATCTGCGCAAGCTCACCATGAATTTCGGTGTGTTCTTCTCTCATCGGTGGGCCAACACCGCCCTAATGCGCTTCCAGTACCGTTCCCGTCTTCATTTCTTTATGCCTGGTGTTGCCCCCTTGACGCCAAGCGGCAGCCAGCAGTACCGCGCAGTTTCGGGTCACGGACTCACGGCTCACGACCCAGATGCTCGACTCCAAGAACATGATGACCGCTGCTGACCCCGGCATGGGTGTTTCCTCACCGTCAGTACATATCTCTATACCTTCCCTCACACCTTCCCTCACCTCCGTCTAGGTCGCGGCAATCTTTCGTGGCAAGGTGCCCATGAAGGACATCGACGGAAAGCTGCAGAAGATCCAGCAGACCAACAGCATGTACTTGGTCAAGTGGATCCCGAACAACGTGCTCACCGCGCACTGCGACATCGCGCCGCGTGGGCGCACGATGGTGATGTCCATCGCGAACTCGAGGGCAGTCCACGAGCTGTTCAAGCGCGTCAACAACCAGATCACGGCCATGTCTAAGCGCAAGGCATTTTCCTGCACTGGTACGCCGGCGAGGGCATGGACGAGATGGAGGTATGCAACCTAAAGAAACATCTTCGATGGCACAGCGCGCTCATCCTGTTGTGTAGTTCACGGAGGCCGAGTCAAACATGCAGGATCTGATTGCGGAATATCAGCCGTACCAAGATGCCGTGTAACTCTTCTAGCTTTTGTCACAGGTGTATTCGAGCTGACACAATTTCATCGTAGACCGACAAGGAGATGCAGTACGAGGGTGGAGAGCAGGAGTCGGTCGAGGAGTAGATGCGTTGTTTTGCGGCAATTTCCCACTTGCTTCGTTCGTTACGGGTACAATTAAGGGGACGGATTGCTCTCTAATTTATCCAAGATACCATTCCAATGGATTACACAATATTTCCGATCTATGTTTACTTTCCGGCGCGCTTCAAGGATCTGGAACAACGGTGTGCCACGCAAATAAGACAGGTCCATGAAACTGGAAAGTCGATCTTGACACACCAAATCAAGAATCGGACTCGGGGTCTGTCAGGTCTGCATACAGACGCAGATCCTCCTCGTCGTCGTCGTATGTCAGTGACCCAGTGGATGAACCCCCCTGATTTCCGTAACCTGCGACAGCATTTTCTCCGTGACGCAACTCTTTGCATGGAATCAGGTCGATGGGAGCCTCAAACGCGTCATCTAGGTTTTGGATATCAAGAGTTAGCTCCTCCTCGACCAGGACGATATGATCCAAAAGAGCGACATATATGTCCCAGAAATTGTAGGATGTAACCGTGGGCTGTCCCAAGTTACGATAAAGTTGTTGGATCTTTGCAGCGAAGACGGGGGGCGTGAGTAGAAACACAGGATCGTCAGGAGGGGCCCATTTCTGCTCCATTTCATCGAACAGTGCCGGGGGCACGAGGACCTTGTCATCAAGTATGAGTGGGATCCTTGAAGACCAAAAAAGGTGCGCACTTTGTAGTCCTTGGTTCCAAAAAGCTCTGGTTTGGCATTAATCATGTCCGGGATACCGTGCGGAAGGATCTTGTTCTTGTCGCGTCGTCTTGGGGTGGAGTTGTAACGTTCCACCCATGAATCAAGCTCAGCCTGCAACCAGGGGATGGCGAGCCAGCGAAATACGAGCCTGATTCAGCAATTTAGTGCATGACACGATAGGTTCAAAAGACGAGATTGTTACTTTTCCAGAGGCCTGTTTACGTTGTACAAACCACGGGCTACTCCACTATCCAGAATATTTTCGAAGCCAGGAGTGAACTGACGTCGCATTTGAGACCAAGTTGACTCGGGCTTGATATTGTGAGTCTCCCCTAGCCATCGGTGCTGGAGTGTTCCCTCCAATGAAGGATCGAGGCGATGCCTCGTCTGGGTGTGACAGTTAGCGATGCCGTAGTTCTCACTCCCAAGGTCGCTCTGAGTAATCAAAGAGATTCCTAGATATGCGAGTCAGATTCAAATGAAGTGAAGGTGAGATTGAACATACCGCCTGCCGCTCGAGTTGCCTTGATATAATAACTTGTAACCAACTTGGGATTCCGGTTTGTCCACCAGACTTTCAGCCACATTATACGACCTGGAAACGGATCCATGCCAAGATGAAACCAAAGACCAAAGCGGCCCCATTTGTCGTGTTGATCAAAGGCGATGATATCCATGACACCAGCCGCCCAGAACCTTTTGCGCTTGAAATGCTTGCCGAGTCTCCTGTGAACTTCTTCAGGCTCGATATCCTTTAGGAAGCGTCCCAGGAAGCGTCTATATCTATTGGGATCCGACCAGTGGAATCGAGAAAAGGAAGGCGCACTCTGAAACTTTGAAGTTATATTGTTGTCGAAGAGTTGCAACCATCGCTCTTGCACCCATGGTTGGAAAGCGGGTTCGAATTTCATGGTAGAAAGGGAGGATGGCTTCGGCTGTAGCACCTTGCTGCCTAGACCCAAGGAGCCCGAGTGTGCTGCGTAGTCTTTGGACGCTTTTGGCACTATGAGGAAAGTGAACACCATGAATGCAAACTGAGTACGTTTCTGCACTAACCTCAAACTAAACTCCACGCGGTTGAAGTGATCAAGACATTGGCTCGCTATTTCAGGGTCATTGAAACCAAGTCTCCAATAGTACTTGACCAGTGGGACCAAGTCTTCCTCGGGAGCTGTACGATGGGGTCAGTGAATAAGTCAGGACGAGAAACCAAAAATCATTGACGGCATGGAAGATGTTGGTTTGACCTCTTAATAGTCTTGGTTGGGCGTGTTGAAGAGTCTATGGTTGGTCCTACTACTAGGGAGGTTTCAGATAAGGGAAAATGGAAAGGAGACGACTGTGAGTCACTGATTTTTTGCGTACCCTCAACCTGTGATAGCGACGACTCATCGGATGCACCTAGTACTGTCCGTGAGCTGCTTCCGGTTTGCGGGAGGCTCCCGAGAGACGCAGATTGAGGTGCGGAATCATTCGCTCTCTTCCTTTTCTTGGGAGGCATACCATCCGAGTCAACTGGGACTTGGAGCTCTGTCAGAGGCGTGTTTGTTATGATATGTATGTTGCGGCACGGACTCGGACTCACGGTTTTGAACTCAACTTTCGCTCTGTGATCGAACGCTCCTGGGCGCTTTATTATCTTCATCCTTGGTTTCCCTACCTATGTTTGTCTCTCGTTCTTGATCGTCTATCTCTGATAGATTTCATACAGTTGTCCTTGAAATGCGGAATTTCCCTCAGGAACTGGTTGACAAGGTTATCGATTATTATTCAGGCAGCGATGAAACCCAGCCTTCGGACATCGGGATCTGTTCCTTGGTCTGTAAAGCATGGGTAGACCGCTCACAGTGCAACTTGTTCCGAACGGTTTTGACGACCTTTTCGGCCATCGCTTGGCTCAATAAGTCGATTGAATCCAACCAAAACATCGCAGGATATATTCTACATTTAACCATCCGAGTCACTACGTTCGAGACAGGAGCATTGGACAATGAACCTGGATCCCGTTTAGTAACGACACTGCTTGGTGCACTCAATTCCCTCGAAACTCTCGATTTGGAGGTTGTTCATCCTCCCGTGGAGGAAATTCTCTCGAACAAGCAGTACAAGCCTTCTCATGTGTTGCCGGCCTTGCTTGGAAGTTGGGTCCGGGAGCTTTCAGGCACGTATTATTATTGTTATGTTTTTGGGACTGCCTGATCTTCGCTCACTCTCAGGTCGCCTCTCACATATCGGGCTTCTCAATTGGGACTTCAAGGATCTCGAGGCGTTGTTGTCCATGTTCGCCGACACTCCCTCTATCCGCGGATTCACTATGAGGTGCTGCCACATAGATTTCAAAAACCGCATGCGCGAAACCGTTCCTGCTACCGAGGACGGCATAGTGACTTTGCAGGTTATCAAGGTTCTTGAGCTAACACATTGCACGCTTTCTTGTCAACTTCTGCGATGGCTCGCTCATTGCAAGATTGGGATCTCCATTTTGCGCCTCGAAGGCCTTGAGAGCAATACTCTCTCATGCATACTGCATAATAAACTGGGTCTAAAAGTTATGAAGCTGGAACTGACGCTGAGCTCCTGTACGTGACAAACTTCGGATATTTTTCTTTAATTGATTCAATTTGGTAAGCAGATTACTATGAACAACCAGGATTCGTTTTCCCAGCCTTAGACGCCCTCTTGAGCTTCAAATATGTCCATATACGAGTTGAGATCGACCTGGACAATGATACCATCTTGAACCAGTTTCAGAATTCAGTTTCGACGATCACGCACTCGTATGAGGCTACTGTCTGCCTCGAGTTCCAAACAGATTCGATGAACTACGTCAATCAGTGGGCAAGCCTAGACAGGATTCTCGACTCAAATCCGTTGCTGATCATACGCTCAAGAGTGGAGGATATTGAGGAGTTGAATCAATGCCTGACGATCTTGATTGCCTGTGAGTGTGTAATCTGCAGTCAATTTTCCTTTCCATAATTCACTGATAAATCTTACTGTAGGCTGAAACAGCAGTATATAATACACGCCTAGCCGGCCCACACCAAATAGTAAAAATCCTTCCAAATAGCAGTGTTTCGTTCTTCGTAATTGGTTTAATATACAATGTGCATGGGATACCAGAACTCGAACCGGATGATAGAACTCCATTCATCTATAGATATTACCAAGGTCTCAGTCCAACTACGATTTGCCAACGCTATTACTATTAGTATGAGAGAGACGAGGTCGTCACATGGGCGCGTGCCGTCCCGGTCACGTGAGCATCAACGCGACGCGACTGTATAAAGCGCGGCTGCTTGTTTGGTCCTTCTTCAGCGAGAACCACCATCATCCTCGCCGTCTCCTGGTTCACGGTTCGCCTGCAGTTGTGGCCCGCCGTACGCTTTAGTCAGGCTATTATGGCCCGGACGTTGCGAACCAGTCTAGACGAGTCAGTTGTTGGACTGTTGTCCAGACCTTCCTTCACTTGGAGATTCTTCGGTTGTGATTGCGCCGCCCCGCTCCCCGTGGTCTCCTTGTCGATGCAGCTCTGTGCGTCAGTATCAGACCCGTCCCTGACATGGGTGGTAAGTATATGGTCGCCTTTCGACGTGTCGGGCCATGGTCGGCCGATTTTGGCACAGCCACTGATGTGCCAGCTCACCACCAACCACCACCATTGCGTTCCTTGTCCCTCGTCGCAACAGGTGCGCTCCTTTCTGGATACCCAATATCACTCAATATTACTCAATCCCAAGCCGACAAGCACTCAAGTCCCACGAATTCGCCGAAGCACCCCAGCGCAGCATCGAGGTCGACACTATTTTCGCTCGTCATGCCTGAGGGAAAACAGATATCGCTTGCGGGCGAGACATACACAGAGGACACTGTTGCTGGAGTACCGGACGTATGAGAGCTGCATCCGTGCAACCTAATTGCTTACCGGCAGCGAAATCTGACGGTTTCGGACGCAGACCCAACGACGCCTTCCCGCAGGTCATCGCCGCGCAGACGACCAAGCTCAAGCGCATCTTCATCGCCACCGTCACCTCCCATCGCGCTCACCTGTACCGACCCTGCGCTTGACTCGTTTCCCCGCGCTCACAGACCTCGCGCTGGATGCCACCGCCTGGCCCACGGCGGACGTCAACAGAGCTCGGCGCGCCGTGTGAGCCTCCGCATCGAAGGCTGCCGGAACGACGTCGACTTCAAGGTCCTCGCCGCGCGCCGGCAGGCCCCCGACGGCGCCCCGCGGCTCGCATCGCTGTGCCTTGCGCTCGTGGACGATCCTTGTAGATCACGAACCGCCCGTGCGCGCTCAACACGTTGACAGTCAGTGCCAAACTCCAAGACCTGATCCACCTCGACCTTCTACGCGATTAACTCGACCAGAAGTTGTGCCACCCGCACTCGACACCGTGCTCGTCGTGCAGACCGATCTCCCATTCCCCTTCTTCGCGCTCCCTCCCGCCGCCCCCGACTAGGACAACACCACTGCCGCCTATGGCCTCGTTCAACCACGCCTGTATGCTGGAGCCTGGAGATCTACCTTGCGTTGCACTTCCGACGTTCACCATAAGACTTGAGACTTGAAGGATTGACTCTTGAGTACCCCGTGCATTCTTGTCTACCGTGCACGCGTCGCTCTCCTCTTTGCGCCCTACCGTCTGATCTCTGACTAACCCTACTGCGAGCGCCGTGTCACGTCCAGTCCCCTTCCTCTCTGTGCCTCTTCGTCTCTGTTGCGGACTCCACTATGTACCATACCACCGAGTTCCTAGTTCCTAGTGTACCGTCTGAATTCCGTCTGTTATTAGAAAAGAATATAATATTGTTCTCCCTCGGTCTCCATTCGCCTTTATACATGTCAATGTATGATAGAATGCTTCACGTATGTGCATCCCAGGTGTCTCTGGGGTCCCAAAGCCATACGGAGCTCGGAAACCTCGCTAATCACCCCGCCGGTCTTCAAAACTAAGCTGTCCAGTGCGTGTTGCCATACTTTGCCGCTCATGTTAGCACAATTGACAATCTCTTTCCCATGGCCAGTTCTTCCAACAACGACAGTGGCTCCGTTCTCAGATCTTCGCGCCGCTATTCATGGCGGCGGTTAGGATAGTGAACGGTGAGCGATAAATCGCAATACATGGCACACATGATCTCACCCGATAATATGGTTGCCTCCGAATGCTGCTGATTGCCATGCTGTCTGACTCCGTCGGCGCTAGGGTAGCCTTAGCTGCTATTTGCTACTTGCTATTCGTTCGATCTGCGCCCGTTCCCGGTCGTGTGGACTCCTGTGCGTAGCCGCTCAACCCCATACGAGGGTCCGCAGTTCCTGATTCATATTTGATCAAGTTGCCATTCGCCAACGACTTGAAGAGTGTGCACTGTGGAGCGGCGGCAATTAGAGTTATGAGACGCGCGGCGCACCTCCCCAGAAGAGGAATCTTGAAGCGACGCCCCACCGCTTCTTCCCACACCCGCGGAAGATTAGATTGGCGGATTACAATCAGCGGGTATATAACCAGCGCCTTATCGCGGGTCGGAACTACATTTAAGTATATATCTCTCCCTTCCCCCCCATCTCCTCTCATCTCCGCCTCTCCAGCTCTCCTCCCATGCGCACGCTTCCCTTGGGACCGCTTCATCGCCACGCCCATCGCGCGCACTCCGCATTCAACGATAATCTCTTGCGCTCCACATACCCAGGGCAGCGCGCCAGCCGCGATCGCGTCTGCGCTGTGCTGCCCTGGGTCGTGGCGGCCGCAAGGATTACCGTTCGAGAGGAGGCGCGGTGGTTCTTGGGCCTTGCTGGCGGTCGTAACGTGGATCTGTCGCTATCGAATCTCATGCTTCCGAGGCTGTAGCGTTCAAGGCGTGCTCGGATGTGCTTCTGACGCTCGGGCTCGCTGGCCATTCATCGGCACCGGTCGAGGGCATTTGTTCGCCGCGTCGCGTGCTACTGTTGCCCCGCTCCGTGCTCTACCTATAGGCTATAGTCACCGAATCATCTTACGTTGGGGCGTGCAACTTCAGCTCAACTTGATAATCTAAAATCAGCCAAGGAACCTTGCCAGCCGAGGTAGACTGCCTGGTCGACCAATCTACTTCTCATTTGCTCCGCTGCGACGCGCTCGTTAGATTCCATCAGACTACCCAGGATTGGCGACGCCTTGCCCAATTTCCCGCTCTTTGGCAACCAGATTGCCCAAGATAGGTAGTTTGCGAGTCCGCGACGGGATGGGATGCAGTTCTCCTTCCATTCATCACGCCCCGGGCTTTCCAGCCAACTGCAGTTTGCGCGCAAGCGAGGCTCTGGTTGGCTCTTTCGCATGGCCGTCGCTCAACCTTCATGCCAGGTTTGTCGTCCGTTGAACATCCCGTACGACGTTGCTCGGCCGATACTATGTACGCTGTCTAAGACATTTGCGGCAACCAGCTTGCCCAAGATAGATGGATTGCGGGTCCGCGATGGGACGCGGGTGCGGCTCTCTTTCCATTCATCACGCCCCGGGCTCTATAGCTTCAGAGCTAACTGCTGTCTGCGCTGAAGGGAAGCCCTCGCTGGCTCTTGCGCACGGCCGACGCTTGACAAGCTTCAAGCCCGGTTCGAATTCAGCCATCGTTGAACTTTGCCGGCTTTAGAACATCGATCACGACGTCGTTCGGCCGATACTAGGTACGCCGTGCAACTTAAAGGTACCAGAGCGTATTAGTAGATTTCAGCCGAGAATTTTCAAGCTCTCCCATTGGCCGCTCTATAATGAGCGAGGCACGAGCTGGTATCATTATAGCGTCTGTCTTAGAGAGACTATGGCCGCTCCACGTATGACTTCAAGCCAGTGGGAGTCTAGGAGCTATAGAATTCTTTTCAAAAAAAGACTAATACACTCTACCCACAGCCCTCTCATCAGGCCGCGATACTACGAATTTGGTCTCAGGGGGTCAGGCCTTGTCATAGGTTTCTTCTCGGGGAGCTGCCCTGGTCTTCTCTTCTCTTCTCTTCGTCAGTACTCCACAGTTCCAACTTATGCGGGTTGTCCGTACCGGTGACGACAGAAAACGGTTGCTCGCAACTAGGGGCGACCAAGAGGCGCGCGAGATACCAGATCTGCGCGCCGCAGGCTATGCACGCTGCTGGAGCGCGGGAGAGCGGGTCAGTTATGTTCTAGAAAGAGGGTGCAGATCGTGGGCGAGTTGGCGCATTTGATCACACTGAGTTACTTGCGAGGGTTCACTTTTTGACTTGCCGAATTGACTTGTGCCTGCGCCAATTGACTTGTTTTGACTTGCACGTGGATTTTGGTGCGCAAGTCAATTTGTCGACGCCACAAGTCAAAATAGTGACTTGCAAGTCACATTTGTGACTTGCGCAAGTTAACTTGTCGCCGATGACTTGGGCACATTCCCGCCATCGGATTGCCCCAAATAATTAATTTAGGTTAGAAAGCATACCGTAGGAGCAGCCCGGCAAAGAAATTATAAATATCCGGGCAGCGGTTGCTGCCATGAAAATATACTCACTGATCACGGCAGTGGTCCCGCTTCATCCTCTCGACCGATCATTGACTTGTGGCCCTATAATGGTTCAGATGACCTGAATGCACTTTTACACAACATCTTATGGTCTATTAATAAGCAAAAAACTCAGAGAATCAAATTGAACCTTATCAGAATGTTTGGGTTATCCTGCCGAAATAGTGGCGAAAATTAGACCTTGGAACCGCTGAGAGGCAGTACTATATAGGTTCGATAAAGATAAATATGACACGTACGAGGCATGGCTACAACTATAGCTAGAATAAGTTTTGCGCGCAACACGGATTTTGATGCTGGATCACACGAGTTGATGTTATGTTCACGCACAATTGCGGCCATCGAGTTGAGACATTCCCTGCCACATGAATAATGTCAGAGTGGATGCAAGTCAAGAAAGGGACCCACCTCCGCCGCAAATCCCTCAAGCGCAAGTTCGCTTATGGCATAGGTTGCCTGTCACGCATATCACGGATCAAGTCATTTCGCTCCTTACCGTCGACGCTCTCGTACACTGGGATGTTGTACCACCTCAAAAGTCTGGTCGGACTCAGAGCGCCCGTCTCCGAATCCTCCTCCAGCGCCTCAAAGAATAACCCGCTCCCGCTTGGGTCGCCCCCACCGTGACCGTTGCCCCCTCGGCCAGGACCTCCGCCGCTCCTGCTTCCCGATAAGTCCATAATTTCCGAAGGTTCAGGTCAATACCAGCCAGGGCTGTACTTTGAGAAGGAGCTGATACTGAGGAAAATTTGACTAGCCTCAATGACTTCGTTTCAGATCCAGAGGGACAGGGGAACATCCAGTATGCACAAAAATAGTGCATGGGAATAATGTGTGAGTAAATGCAAGTCAAGCAAGTCATCCTGGATCCACCTCCGCCGCAAATGCCTCAAGTGAAGTTCGCTTATGTCCCAGGCCGCCTATCCCAACGGAGTCGCACAGAAGAAGAGGAAGGTAGTTCCTACTCCAGCTGACAACTCGGAGCGTGATTCGAGACAGATGTCGAAAGCGGGGGATTAATGCTAAAGCCAAAGCACGTTCTAAACCCAAGCCGTTTTCCGTGGCCAGAAGACGTAGCAGTCGTCTCGCTGGTGCGTCGGAGTTGTAGACAAATTCTCCGATGTTTACAATAAAGTTTCAACTTGAGCACAAGTTGATTTTTGCATGGCCAAGTCAATATTAACTTGGGCAAGTCAAGCAAGGTACACAAGTTAACTTGTTTCCGACATGTTGACTTGTGTACCTTGCTTAACTTGTACGGTCAAATTACCTCAACTGACATTGAAGGCACTCTCTCGGAGCTCACTGCTTCCTGGCGAGCGCACGTTGTGCCCATGGGCGTTTTTTTTCACATCCAATTTGATGTTCATCCTGTGTCAATGCATTATATTCAATTGAACACTGAACCCATGTCAGAGTTGGGCCAGTTATTTAAGTAGCTCGTCACTTTGATGAGGTTAGTCTGAATTTCCCGTGAACTTGTGTGACTGTGGAATTGTTACCCTTAACGAAGAAATATCCCGCTCAATTGACTGAGATAAGTACACCCGAACTGAGCATTGAATTGGCCTGTGCGAGCGACCGTGCTTAAGTTGAATATATGCCTGTAAGTAGAGAATGAAGTTAACCTCGTGTGTTTTAGATCGTACCAAGGATCGGAGCCCAATTACACAGCTCATTTATATCCTAAGGGGATCCCCATGAGTTGAGCGGGAAGATTCAACCAAAACCGAATGAAGCGCGGCTTGTCGCCGCCGGCGATGACAACGAGAGATCAACGATCCTGATGTCATCAATCTTTTGCCGGACGGTCCTCGGCATGTTCCGGCTAAGGCCTACGGATAGCGGAGGGTCGAATAAGGGCCTCAGCATTGGTTCTAAGACAATTTTCTATGGTGGTGAGTGTTGGTGTAAAGTGGCACAAGCACAAGTCAATCCCCGCGCAAGTTAAACAAGTCAACCCTGCTAAATTCAAACTCCGCTTGGTGCGCAAGTCAATCTGCCAAGTCAATCGGGTAACCCTCGTTACTTGCGAGTCGGGGTGGCCAAGCTTGAGCATGAGGATCGATACCTGAGCCCAGGAGACGACAGGGTCAGGCGCGCGCTTCAGCTTCATGCTACACTCTGCGTACTCGCGCGGTCGAGATCTTGTGCGTCTGAATCGACGCTGCAGCTCTCCGGTGGTGGGAAATCAAAGGGGAAAGGGGGCATATGCGGCGGTTTATTATCGGGTGGGACAGTCTGAACCGGAATCTGTACTTGTGGACAGCCCGGAGCCGCACAACGACCGTGTGCAACTTTAGCAGCTCGACGGCGGTGACGTAGACATGGTCAGCACTGACTGCTTTGAGCGACGAGGGTGGGATGGTACTGATGGTGAGCGTGATCTCGTTGTGCGGTGGGTGTAAGTGGTATGATGCGGAGATGCGGAGATGCGTCGAGGATGGTCAGTCCCGCTAGCCGGCGCCAGAGTTCAATCTGGTAAGGTAGGAGAACATAGACTCGACCCTGCTCAAGAACGATGGAGAGGCCCAGCGCAAGGGAGCAGAGGTCGACATTAATATTGTTGGGAAAACGACTCTGACAACCTGGTCCCATAGCTCTTGCACAAAAAGATTAGGTGCAGGGAGGCCAAGTGGGAGCATTTTCGGAGGAGTCTTGATGATATGGGGTGATAAATAGGACGCGGGGGAAGCCAAGGTGAAGCGAGGGGGAGGCACCTCGGAGCAGACTTGCTAGGTACGCTGGATGCCCGAGTTTGTGATTGTACTTCCTGGACATCAGAACTGGACATATGGGTCAGCCATTTCGGAAGCCGAAAAAATCTTCGTACAGGACTTCCGAAAGTTGTTACACAGTGGGGCCAAAGCGGGGGGTATTACTTATATGGCACATATGCCATCGTCCTGCCACCACATCATGGCCCATATCGAGTCTCGACAGTTGGCATTCGGCTAGGTGCGCCTTTTAGCTTGCATCCAATCGCTGCGGGGAATTCTCGACCTTCGGACGAAGAGAAAGACCGCGTGAGTCACAAAGTCAATGATGGTTAACAGGACATAACAGCTGCAAGCACAACCAACTCATCGCACAGCTTCTCTCTTTGCTTCCTCCGAGTCACTTCCGAGTCCCATTGATAGGGCCTGCTACCAAGTATCAGCTTCTTATCTCGCTGTCAAGTCAGTCGGAAACTCGACAAAAACCCGAAAGGATACATAAACTTGCTGACGGAAGCCTTCCCTCGCATCCGTCGCTGGACCCACAGCCGCAGACACAGTTAAGCGGAACATTGACCGGATCACGATTTTTGACCCACCTGCGCTCAGTCATGACTGCGGGGATCGACTGGAAGCTTCCGAGTTTCCGGTTTCTGCGATTTTAAAAGGAGCTGTTGAACGACGTGAAGAGCATTCAAGTTCTACGCCGCATCCTTCTTCCTTCACTCCACCTACGTTTTCCGAGTCGTTCTCATCTTTCGTGTCATGGATTCACCATTAATCGCTCAGCTCATATCCCGAGCGGCAGAGGCAAAAATCAAGAAGTCCAAGTACGGATACACACCCACCACATACGTCGCCTTCATTTTCCTTGCGCTCTTCGGCATAAGCACAAGTGAGTTCAGCCCTGATAGTCCCATCCGCGCGCTCACATACGACCCAGTACTCCACCTGGGCCAAGCGATCCGCTACCGGATGTGGTGGCTTCTCCCGACTGCGTGCCTGTGCGGCGTAGGCGAGCTCGTTGGCTGGGGCGGTCGCCTCTGGTCGAGCTATTCGCCAACCGAGAAGACGCCGTACATGATGCAGTGCGTATCTTGTACCCCCCCCCCCCCCCCCCCCAATTATCCCCTCTGATCGTTCTGCAGAATCACCACCACCATCATCGCGCCGACGCCGCTCATTGCCGTGTCGTTCATCCTGCTTGGGCGGCTTGTCGACCGTCTCGGCCCGTGTTACTCCCGCATCTCGCCCCAGTGGTGTGCGTTGCTCTTCCTTCCCATCGTCGTTCAAACGAATGCTTATCACCGCCTCTAGACTCCAGAATCTTCGTCACATGTGTACGTGGCCCGGTTCAACAGAAGTTATAATCCGGACTCACGTCCATGCAGGACTTCATCGCGCTCGTAGTGCAAGGCGCCGGTGGCGGGCTCGCTGCCTCCGCAGACGACGAGGCCGGCGCGAACATGGTGCGTCCATGCCCTTGCCCCGCACGCGCGGCGCGCGCTGACCGCACACACAGGGCGCACGCATCATGCTCGGTGGCATTATTTTCCAAGCCGGTACGTCTGCGTTGCCCACGCGCAGCCTTGATTCTTACATCCCATGTGTGTAGTTGCGATCACAGTTTACACCGCGTGCGCCGTCTCCTTCCTGCGCGCCTACTCCGCCGACGCGCCCGTGCGCCGCACGTCCGACATGCGCGCACGCCGCGCGATGGAGCCGAACGTCCGCCTCATGATCTACGCGCTCGCGTTCTCCACCGGCGTGCTCTTTATCCGGTGCGTGTGCCCCACGGCACAATCCAACCGCGTCACGCTGACGAATCTGCAGCTCGATCTACCGCATCATCGAGCTCGCAACGGGCTGGCACGGCAAGATCATCGAGACTGAGGTGTACTTCAGTGCGTGCCTCTCCTGCCAGTCCCATTCCCGCCTCGTACTGACTCGCCCTGACGTGCACAGACATCTTCGACGGCGCCATGGTCGTTCTTGCGATTTACACCGTTAACCTCGCGCACCCCGGGCGCCTCCTGGCGCCGCCCCATGCTGACAGCTACGCACTACCCTCGTCCGTGGCATTCTCGTACCGCGCGGACTCGGTTATGCCATCGCGTCTGAGCCAGCAGACGCTCATCGGCGGGGACTCGCGCATCGTTGAGAAGTCGGCCGTTTGAGTCCCGCGCCGCTCCTCGTCCCGGGAAGATCAGGCGCTATGTGTGAGTGGGACAGAGGGTACACACTTAGAATGCGAACTAGCTATAGATGATACTAAGGTGCTAGAAGGATGGACTTTTAAATTATCATATATATTATATGTCGGCCTGGAGCCGGGCCTAGGTTAATTGCAGGCTTTAATGTCTACGACGTACAGACTGTATCATGTGTAAACCTGACCGAGTCCCCTGCTATGCGTAACCTGCCTTGATGTGTGCCAAAGAAAAAAGAAAAAAATCACAGCTGTTCCTGACACTCACCGCTGTACTGTATCTAATGCAACCCCACTAATACTAGCTATTAGGCTTACAACACAAAAGAATTCGCGCGAAGCATCCGCAGGCGGCATATAGATCTGCTCACCTCCCGCTCTGAGCTCATTCTGAATCACCAGGTAGGCAAGTGGATATCATCACACGGCACTGTACGAATAACAAATTGAGATAACGAGGATTTGACGAAGGTCGCGAAGTCGTGTTTCACTCCCTTTGTCCATTTCGATGGAGCTTCTCCTTGGAAGTCTATCTGCCCCCGTCAGATATTTCCGAGTCCAGGATTCTCCTCGCTGGACCTCCGAGTCCGTCGTATGATGGGGCACCGGGTGATCGCATGATCAACACCTTGTCCGACCATCGTCCACAATCAAGCCGGAAATGTGTACGAATACGAAATTTGTGTTGAGCCGCAGAAACGCCCCTGGGAAAAGATGAGCGGCCTGTTCAATCGTGACTCACCTTTGGCGCCCATATGTACTCCTATAACACTGTAAACAGTAAAAGCACTAGATATTAGTGCTCGGGTACTAATTTACTAAATTAGGTACTAATATGTAGTACTTCGGGAAATAGTACTTTTGTGTGCACTATAAATCAGTACCTCCCAGGTACTAATCCTCGAAGCACTAGATATCAGTGTTCTCGGAAAATTACATCACTATCCTTATCTTATCGTATATCTTATCGCCCGGGGAGGCTGTGTTCACGGCCATCACGGCAGATGTGTCTGCATTCGGACATGGAAGCTTCGCTCGAGCTTCGCCTTGTCCTTGCGTCCGCCCACCTCGCTGGCGTCCTTATCGCTATCGAGAGCGACCATCGTAAGTCGCAATACCTCCTGTATAAAACCCAGGGTGCTTATCCCTGTTACAGACACCCATTTGATCTACTGCCTGAGCACTTCTGGCCAGTGTCTGAGGTGCAGCACACCGGAAACAACTGCATACCTGGTAGCTTGAAATTTCTTTTTAGGCATTCCGAAAAGAAATAGATTCTTCCAGATGGACTCCACAAAATACAAATATTGCCGTTGCAAGCCGACTTGCGGCAAACTTTTGGCAACACGCACCCGCAAGCGCCACTATCAGGACGAGGGCAGAGCTTATGATAGCGATGAATGTGTATCTCCTCCCAGCCAACACTCAGGATCTACGCGGTCTGATTCACTTGATACTGGGTTCTCGGCGAATGACTCTAACTTTGATGCTATGGAGCTTGATCTGGATGCTGCTCGACCCACTTCTGTGCACTCTGCCGACGACTACTCTGACCCAGGCTCTGTTATGGATGACGACGAGATTGATGTCGATTCTGCTTCTTCGCTGCACTCTGACGATGGGCTGCTCGGTGACGAAGCTCACTTTTTCGAGTTTGAGGAGGAGACAGATCAGAACTCCACCAAGACTCTCGAACAGATGCGCCAGGAGCTGGATGAAATGGTCTTTTCAGATGACGAGCAGAATCTTTGGGAAATCCGTATGTCTCTAACTCACTACAACGGCTCCGCTTAATCCGAGACCCATGCTAGGAAATGAGATCTTGACAGATCAGGACAGAGATAACATACGCGCATTCAAGCTCGTCCTCGTGTCAAAGATGCCCCGAGTTGCATTCAATCATATGCGCTACGCATTCAACCACAAACTCGAGATCAGCTCTCATTGGGCGATGATTCATCGCATCGCAATCCTTTCCCACATCGAGCCAGTCTGGTACGATTGCTGCCCCCAATCATGCATCGCATACACGGCTCATTACGCCAATCTTACCCACTGCCCAATCTCCACTTGCAAAACACCGAGATTCACTGACTCCAATAAACCCCGCCGCCTTTTCTGCTACCTTCCGATCATTCCCCGCCTCCAAGGCTTTTTCCAAAATTCCGCAAAGATCGATGCCCTTCTCTACCGGCACAGATATAAACATCGGGCAGGAGAAATATCTGATGTCTTCGATGGCCAGCACTACCGCACACTTCGTACGCGGAAAGTGACCGTTGATGGAAAGGAACTACCCCACTGCTATTTCTCCGGGCAGCATGATGTTGCTTTGGGTGTCTGCCTCGACTCATACCTTCTTTTTGACCGCCGACGCAAGGGTCCTTCGGCAACTCCCATTCTATACAAGCTGTACAACATCCGCCCCGAGGTCCGCACACATCTGGACAGCTTGATGTGTGGCGGAACAATTCCAGGCCCGCACCCTCCAAAGGACTACGCTAGCTTCTTGTTTCCCTTCGAGGAAGAATGTGTCCGCCTTGCTATTGGGGTGCCCACATACAACTGCATCTCGAAGTGTATCTTCGATCTGCATGGCTACAACCTATTCGGGATGGGTGATATCATCGCTATCGAGAAGATGTTGAACATCAAAGGCCACAACAGTTTCTGCCCTTGCCGCTCGTGCAAAATGAAGGGTGCACGGAACGTCGCAGGAGGCGGAAAAATCTACTATATTCCACTCACCCATCCTGATCGCCCAGACGAGCCGCGCCGCTCCTGGAACCCGACCAATCTTCCCATGCGCACTCACCAGGACTTCATTGACGTTGCAGATCGCTTGCCGAGACTCCCCGTTGGTCAGCAAAACGATCTGACTTTCCATGAAGGGATCAAAGGTTGGCCTGCCCTGCGTCGAGTCGGCTCCATTGACTTTGCACGATCGTTCCCCTGGGACATCATGCACCTGTTCTTTGAGAACATTATTCGAATCCTCATTCGCCTCTGGAGTGCCAAGTTCAAGGGCCTCGACGTTGGTACGGAGGACTACGAAATTCCGACCGAAATCTGGGATGAGATCTGGCGTGAAACTGCAGAGGCAGTGCAACATATCCCTGCGGCATTTGTTCGTTCGATGGTAAATGGACCTGGGAACTTCACCGCAGAGGCGTGGTGTTTCTGGTTCGTCTATATGGCACCAATCCTCCTCAAGGACCGCTTCAAGGACCCAAAATACCATGTTCATCTATGCGATCTTACACAGATAATCAAGACGTGCATCGCATTCACCCTAACCTACGGACAAATCAACACACTCCGAGAGATGATCAACACCTGGCTCAAGACCTATGAACGGTCAGTTTATTCGTCTCGGGCCGGCCATCGTTCTAAGTTTTATTGCCAGATTCTACTATCAGTATGCAGAAGAACGACTCTCTGTCTGCCCACTCACTGTACACGGTATGATCCATGTCCCCGACGATATTCTCTTCTGTGGCCCAAGTTGGTGCACTTGGACGTTCTGGATGGAGCGGTACTGCGGCTTCCTCAAAGAAGCACTTCGTTCAAAAACGAGTCCGTGGTCTAATCTGAACAACATTGTTCTACAGAGGGCGTACTTGGAGCAGTTAGATGCTCGCTACGATCTGTCGAACGAACTATCTTCCCCGCATAAACACATCAATGGTCTGTCCACTACAGAGATGAGATACGACGGCTGTGAGTCCCTTATTTCATGCATTGTAACCAAGAGTCTGACCGTTTCTAAGATCCCCAAGCCATTGTTCGGGTTCCGTATCAGAAAACACACACACCGGACGATGTTTTACGTCGCAAGATTGCAAGTTACATCGCCGCTATCTCTGGTCAGCGTGTCAGCGACATAGAGCGCAAGTTACCAGAAGTAATGCCCCGGTGGGGAAAGGTGAGAATCGTGGATGGTGATTACATTTCTTGTTCTTGGGCACGGGAGAAAAGAAGCGAGCAAGGGCGGGACAACTCGTTCATCCGGGTAAGTCTCGATGCGCCCCAGTTCCAGCTAAATTGAACTCATATAAACAGTATGAAATCGAAGTCAAAGATCGTGCGCACCCCAACCGGTGGATACCGCAAATCGGCTATGGGCAGCTCGATGAGATATTACTCTGCACAATCCCCGATAACGACAAGAAACTCTGGGGCAGGCTTGCAGGGCAAGTACGATTGTTTGCAGTCATTACCCCATGCAGAACGGGAGGCCGTGATGCTGCCCGGGATATTGTGGCACACGCACAATCGGGAGCGCAGATCGTAGCGGATATCCAAAGCGTGATGGCGGTTGTAGGTCGGATCCAAACTCGCGACAAGTGGTACTTGATTGACCGGACTGGTGGGATGGTGAGGCCCGAGTTTATCCCTGCTGATCTTGAGGACGATGAGTAGTATACAATTAGAATCTCATATTGTTCCAACATCCCACCCATGCTTAGCTGGATTTGCGCGGGGTCATAAGTATTCCACATCGTTGGACCACTTGCACAAACACCGTGCGAGTACCGTTGCGCAAACGTCGCCGAGGCAGCGGCACCAGAAAACTTGGTCGGTGCACGCGTGGGGAGGCTGCAGCGGCATTGATGGCGGGCGAGCACGGTGGGTCGCGTGCGGTGAGCTATGCTGTCGACCACGGCAGTATTGTACGCTGATCTAGCTCGAGCGCCGTTGGGGTTCACGGCACGGGTAGCGCGGACGGTAGGCGGACGGTAGGCGGTGTTGCCTGCAGCGAGTCGGGACCGCGAGCCGCGCGCGCGCAACGACTTGCGTATTCGCAAGTGTTTCTGCGCGCGCGGCACTGAGCCGTGTCGTGCGGGATGCGCGCCCCAGGTGTATAACACGTTGAGGAGCGCGGGGTGCGCTTGGGGGCCTGCTCTCAGGTGTCACGGCCGGACACGGACATCGACGACACCGGCCGGTGGGAATCGAAGATGCCGAACGGGCTCGCATGCGCATGCGGAGCGACACGCACAGAGAGGATAACACCGTGAGCGGGGCGCGGCCCGACTGTGGGAGCGGTGAGAGAACACACACCTCAGCCGGACACCGCGTCCTGCTTGCGCATGCCGTCCTCCTGCAGGTCGGGGCTCTTGCGCTTCTTCGTCGGCGTCACATCGTCGCCCGGGGGCGCTTGCGCGGGCGTCTTCGAGAGGCGCCGCGACGCGCGCAGGACGCGCGGGCTGCTGGGGCTTCCGGGGCTGGGGCTGGCGCTGGCGCTGCTCTTGCGTTCGGGGTCTTGCTCACGAGAAGCTCGTCTCCGCGGCGAGGCGATGCGCGAAGCGGGGGTGGAGCGGGTTGAGGGACGGCGGGACTTTGGCTACAAGAGGGGACGATGCGCGAGCTGGCGAGGGACGCGCTTTGCACCGCGGTCGGGCTTGCGCGCCTTTGGGGCTGTCGTGGACCGCGGCGGACGGGGGCGGTGGACGATAGTGGTGGGCGAGCGCGGTGTACGACGATCGCGCCGGCGTACGGGCGGTGGCGCAGACGAAAATTCTGCATGGGTAAGTAATGTATCTAGAGGCGTAGTGTATCTGCTGACCTCAACAGGTGGTGTATCATCGTAGACGCGTTGGCGCAGCGACGTACATGGCGCATCTGGGGCTGACGCGCGCGAGGGTGCGGCTCTATTGTATGTTCGTGGCGTGTATGGCCGTGGTACTGAGCTTGTAGATAGGTGTGGGGAGCTGCGAGGCTGCTAAATGGTGGGAGGGTGCAAGTGTGGTGCATGGCCATGGCATGTTCGGTGTCCGACTTGAGCCTGCAGGTAGGCGTGGGGCGCAGCGAGAACGTCGAGCGGTGTTGGGCGGCACGACGACGAGAGAGAAGAGAGGCCACAGCCACATCAATCACCAAACACGACCACCCAACGCGTCTTCCGACCCTCACCTCACGCGAATCTACTACGTCCACCCCAGCAGCAACATGCCTCGGAAGCCAAAGGAGTCAAAAGACGACAAGATCATACGTCTAGAACGCGCTCTTGCTGCCATTCTCGCTTCCCAGAAAGAAAAACGTGGGCGGCGGGACTCCGGATCGCTTGTCATTGACTTCGGGCTCATCTGATGCTCTACCAGGGACCAAGAACTCGACGAAAAAGCTAAAGAAGAATCGTCTCATACCCCGTCCCAAAGGGCAGGCAGGCAGGAACTCTGGCTACAAGCTGCGGGATGTAATGCGCTTGCGGAAGAAGCATACACGGTATTCGAGATTGTCGGTGCGTCTCTCCTGTTAAATTGTTGCTATATGCGCACTGAACTTGCGCTTAAACAAGCGCCTTACACGCGTCTATTCAATGCGATATTTAAATCCGCACAAGACAATACTCAGACAAGAGCCAGGGAGGGTCGACAAGGTGATAGCATTGGTGAGCTGTACCATCGGGCCCAAGTCTTCTTTTATAATTGACACATGGTCAGTTAAAGGAAAAGTTCAGATACTTCGCACGATTCGAGGGCGCCTGGCCCGCATACGACCTTATCAAGAAAAATCTGCAAAACACCGTATCGAATCTAAAGAAAGACGAAGCCGCTGAGAAGGATGCCGAAGCAGATGATGAGAGCGAGTATGGAGATGCGTCTGAAGAGTCTGACGACGAGCCCATAGAGCCCTCCCAGCATCGCAAGAAGAAGCCTGCTGGCCGCGAGCTAACGCCTGAATCAGACGAGTTTAACTCTGATATCGATCCCGAAGACGGCGAGGGCAGCGGTGACGACGACTTTGAGGATTGTGGCTCAGAAGATGATGGAAGGGTTAGCGTCGATGATAGGACAGCAGTAAGTCATATCCGAGCATTTTTCTTTCGTTTCTGATGCGTACAAAGCAGACGAGCAAGAAGGTGAGCAAGGTATGCCGCTGGAAAAGGATGTTCGATGCTCGTATTAACACGTGTGTTACAGATCGCGCCCACAGCGGCAAAGCGCAAGAAGGCGGAGGAGGACGACTCGGAGGTCGATACAAGCCCTCCGAAGAAGAAGGTATCGCAATCCATGATCTGGCTCCAGGTACAGTCAAACACCCGTGACAGGCACACGTCTCGAGGGAGGCTCCCTCCTCGTCTCGTAGGCAGATGGAGGTAAGTTGTACCGCATAGACGGACGTGGCATTGGCTGACGGCCTTCCAAATCAGAAAAAGCGAACGGCGACACAGGAAAGTGGGCCCAGGACACCTCCGACGGAAGTAAGTTCTTCATCGATTCAATTCGCTCGTTTTGATCCCTTTCAGGCGAAAAGGGCTCGAGCCAGTCCTGCCTCGATACCGGCATCTTCAAGTGGGAAGGTGAGCGTATTTCGGGCATCGGTCTTATGGTGCACTATTTTATTCGGGAGCCACAGATACCCCCTGCTCGCTGTACGTTGCCTGGATGTACTGATACGGTCGACGGACGAGCATCGGACGAGCTCTTGCTACTGTACGAACAGCGCAAGACTCTGTTGGGAAATCGTCGACAAGATCCTCGGGCGATCGGTGTACTCAATGCAGAAATATGCGAAAGGATCGTCTGGGATAACCGCGTACGTTCTTTGCGCCAGTTGGGACGCGCACGCGGCTGGCCGATCTCGTTCGACTTCTCCCACTTGGTTGTGCAAGTACTACGGCGTGCGGACGACATCACGGAACTCATCACCGACTCAATCGCCCTGGAGAACGCCTACGCCTGGGACGACTTCCTGCAATCGATTGACTATCGGATCTTTGCTTTCGGCGCACAGTACTCACGCTCCAAGAAAGGCTTTGAATACGCCGATGTCCATGCGCGCTGTGGGTAGTAAGTACATCATATATTCCATTGTATCGCGCTGACCATCTGTTTCAGTCTTGGACCCCAGGGGACAAGGCTATTGGGGTCGACGCTCTGCCGGATTATCGGTCCCAACTACTCCGAACTCAAAGCGAAGCTCCGACAATCCCTTGCGCAAATCACGATCAAGAACTACAGAAAATTCGATCAAGATACGCGAACAGACACTTCAGATCCGATCCTCTCTATGGACTTGTTCATCGAGTACATACTGGTTCCCGCCGTCGCAATCTGGCTGATAGCCGAAGACATGGACACCTCCTTTGCTGACGCACGGGAAATCAAGGACGCCAGCCACGACTTTGGCGACATGTTCCATTGGGACTTGAAGGATGATGCCATCGTCGCACTGGACGCGGCGAACGATGCAGCCTCTGAGACGCCGCCGCCGACACCCCAAGTCCCTGTGATTGATCCTCCCCGTGACGTCGCCCACTTCCGCTGGGCTCCATCTGGAAACGAGCTCGAACCAACGAATACGAAGCCACCCAAGGTCAAGAGGAAACCCAGTATTCAGGTAACTTCATAGACATAATATCCGCCCGATGCTGAGATGATCGGGCCATTTTAGACGACTGAGGTGCACGAATCAGTCGAGCTTACACTACAGGACTTTCCCGCCGTAAGTAATTGGCTCTGTAGAGCCGTTCTGACTGATCCGAACTCTACTCCAGCGCTCGAAGTCAAAAGCAAAGCCGAAAAAGCAGCCTCCGACGCGGAAACCCAAGGTGATTCGGCTCAACCAAGAGGATCTGGACTCTGATTTTGTCCACAGGAGGCGAAGAGGGCCCCGAAACCTAAGATCGAACGCGTCCCCGTATCAAGGTATGGAACGAGGAGCAAAACGAAGCAAGCTAATGCCGTTGAATGATGCTCGTCGTTGGTAAATGGATATTCATGCTTGTAGAGTTTTGTGATCGTTGGCTCTCCCTGTAGAGTATGCAAATGTAATAATATTGTCGCTGATTCTGTAACTTCGATTGCCACTGAATATGTGTTCACTGGGGCAAAAGTGCAGTCGACTCGAACTTGTCGACGCGCTCATCACGACACGTGATAGCACACGTGACCGCGACCAGCTCTGCTCTCGACCACCATCCTCGCGCGCTCTCCGTCGGCTCTCCGTGCCGGGCCCTTCCTCGCCGCTCAAGATCGAAGCTATAGGACCGATGGGACACACCGGGCTCCCCCTTCCCCCCACCGTGAGTCCATTTGGCTCGTAAATGCTTAGATGTCTGATTTTTGCTATCTCCACCAACAAGGGCGCAGAAAGTTCTTCCTGGCACTCAGGGCCCGTCGCAGGTGGTCTAAATGGTGAGTGAGGCATCCCTGCTTGCTCCCGAGATACCTTCCTTCCCCTCTTCGCTGCCACAAGACTCCCAGGATGTCTCCCTGCGATGAAGCCCTTTCTGTGCTTCTTCCCCGTGCTCGGGCACGCGCTGCTCGAGCCGCTCGTTTGCTACCAGGCCGCGGGGCTCTACCCAACCCAGTGGAGCGTCCACGATGTAAGCGCACAGCCGTTCTGTATGCCGCACTCGCGCTGCGACTCTCAGGTGCGCCAGATCTACGCTACCTAATTGATCTCGCTGACCTTTGCTTTTCCGGGGACCGCTGCACGAACGCCCGCGCCCACCGACTCTGCGTCAGATTCACGGGGCTTACGCCGACACCGAGGCCTGCGCCGCCAAACACATGAGCGGGACAGGAGATTCGAGACACGGCGCCGGCGTACGACACAGGGGATGTCGCAGCAGGTGAGCCGCGCTTTTCTAGCTGCCGGACTGTTGCTCGTTGTGCGGCCGCAGCTCCCCAGCTAACGCCCCGTGCTTCCGCCCCCATCGCGGCGCATGCACGCCGCATCTCTGCCGCCGCCGTCCCGTACGTAAGCTACCTATCTACTCGTCTGCGTTACTTACTTCCACAGACTACTTCCAGAGCGATGTCCCCGCGCGCCGTCGCAAGTCCTCGCTGCTGTCGCGCGGGCCCCTCCCACGCATCGAGCGCTTGTAACGCGCCGTTGTGCGACCGCCGACACTCCTTCGCGCACGATCCACGCGCTCCTCAGGCCGGGCCGCGTCTGGGTCAACATGGGTGCGTACACGGGTTTCTTCAGGGTGAGTGCGCTTCACTTCACGGGGCGTATGCCGGCTGACGGTATGCGCATCGGACGCGGCTGTACACGACCGACACCAAGTCGCTCAATCCCGTCCTCAGAAACACCAATATCTACCAGAAGCCGGCGCCATCGCGCTCCCACCTCGCGCGTGTGGTCGGGCCCGGTGTGTTCCCGCCTCGTCTCGAGCTCTCAAGCTCCCTACGTCGATCGCCTGCTAAATGCGTCCGCAGGCCTACGTGTTGCTGAGCGCGAGGATGCATACCGACGGCA
Organism: Mycena belliarum; assembly: GCA_029282135.1. Classification (NCBI taxonomy): domain Eukaryota; kingdom Fungi; phylum Basidiomycota; class Agaricomycetes; order Agaricales; family Mycenaceae; genus Mycena; species Mycena belliarum. The sequence continues at coordinate 60,295 of JARJCN010000101.1, read as the reverse complement.
GGTATGCTCCGCCCCGGGTCGAAACCCTCTTCTGACCGGTAACATCCTGCAGGGGTGCATCCCCGCGATTTGGGGCGCGGCGCAAGCGGGACGGGGGCCGACGTAGGCGCGGGTGTGGACGCCGACCCGGATCCCGAGGCGCCCGTGAAGATGGTCGAGGTGCCGCCTGACATGCGCGCGGTGCAACTCAGCCTTGCTCCCGGTGAGTCGGGGAGCTGAGCCTCCTTCCCTCATGCGCCGTCGCTGATGCGGGTCCCGTAGGCCCATACACCCTCGTCCTGCTCGTGCACCTCCCCCCGACATTCAAGGGCCGCAGGCTGCGCTTCTCTTACCAGCTCGTCATCGGCGCGCGGCGAATGGTGCGAGCGTCTCGCACCTAATGAGCGTATGTAACAACGTCACAGGTCCGTTTCATCATCTTGCAGTGTATCTGCTGACGCTGCCTCGCACTCGGCTGCCCCGTGCGCATATACGACCTCATGTAGCCCGTCGCGCGGCGGATAGCGCTCGCTCCCCAGGTCCCCGGTCCGCACGGCCACTATCGCGTCCGGCTTGTGGCCCCTTCGCTGTATCTGGTGAGTGCTAGATTATACCGGTGCTCTCCCTGACTTGTAGCAGGGCACAAATATACTGGATGTGGTCATTGGAGGCGTGACCGTTCGTCGTTAGTATAGCTTTGTCGTATCTTGCCCAAATATATATATGATTTAATACAACAAATGAACCGGGAACCCGAAATAAGTACCTGCAACGCACTAGTATCTAGTACCCCCGAAGCACTTCATATTAGTACCTGGAGGTACTAAATATCCGACAAAAGTACTGTATATAAGGGAAATTTTGGCAAAAAGTACTTCATATCAGTACCCGAAGGTACTAATTTCTGCTGCTCAGGTACTAATATGGAGTACTTCGGGTACTAATTTTAGGTATCAGGCGGGTACTAATATCGAGTACTTATCCTTCCCGCAGTGATAACAATCATCAAAGAGGAATGCTGCCGCCGCAGGCAGGGTCGACTCACAGGGTCGTTATTGCTCTGGAAAGGTTTAGTACGCGCAGTTGCTTCAATCGCGGACAAGGGAATACGAGTACTTACTGGAATCAACTTGAAATCCAATTTCCGGGGCCTTCGAAGCGCGATATTTCTGTCCTCATTTTATGCCCTGATCCGTCTAAAAGGCCTAATAATCACCACGCCCGGCGCGTGGCGGGATATATTCAAAACGGTAACTGAATTCCCCTCATCGCATGGGTGACTCGCACCTCCCCGTGCAAAGATGTGGGCCGCGTCGCGATATAAATAAGGGAAGATTCCAGGATCCCCAGCAGTCGTCCGCTCATAATGGCCACTAAACGCTTGCGTTTCAACCCCGTTGTCGAAGAGTACGAGGCGCGGCAACTCCCGGATCCACCGACATGCCGCTCCCCTGTCCCCGGTTCCCCACCGGTACTGAGCCACAAGCTCCTCCCAAAGTCTTGCCTCCGTCTCGACTTCTCGCTGCCATCCTCGGTATTCCGCGCGACTCCCGAACTCGACCTCATCACCCTGAGCAAATCCGCATTCACTCCGCCCCTGACTTGCGTCACCATCCGCATCCCCGCCACGCCTGCGCTGGACGAATCCCCGGGGCTCTGCAAGTTTCTCGTTCTGCACAACCCCGAGGGCGAGCCCGTCACTGTCGGCGACGTCCTAACCACCATCCTCGATAAGCTCCGCGAGCCCGAGGTCAACATCAGCCCCGGGGTGCTGTCGCACTTCATGCGCCGCGTTGAGACAGTGGAGAGCTATGGTCACGGCCTCGATGCGAGTGCGAGGCAGGAGAACAAGCGCGCGGAAGAGCGGGCAGGGACACGGCGCGTCGACCGCCTGCAGGGGCATGTGCTGTTCGCAGGCTTTGACTCTCCAACCAGTGTGGAGCCTGAGACTTGCTTGAAGCTGGAGCACTCCCCGCGCTACGACAGCGTTTGATTCATCTGTGGCGTTCAATATTTCTCTATCGTCATTCATACTAATCGCTCGCTCGGAATTACCCTCTTATTAAACCTGTGTAATGAGATGGTTACCCTAGATGATATGTTAATGCGAGCAGCCCTTGCAAGTCTTCTGTTACCGTCGGCCAATACTCAAGCTATGCCAACCGTTGAAACGAAACTTGTGTTATCTTCAATAGGTTATTTAAGTGTACCCACCGATGTGAGATTAAAAATCGCTTACATTCTCGTTTACTGTGCCGGGCTTCAAGTTGTTGGCTGCCCGCAAGGCCGTGCCGCTCTATATAAGTCATATCTTCGATATTCCGGGATCTCGTACCAACCAGATTCGCATTGTGACACGGCGTACTGACGCGCCGAAGATCGAGAAATGAAGTGCGCAGGTCGAGAGGAGCATCCCACATTGAGAGCTCCAGCATGATCCCTGAATTGGTCAGTCCTCGACGTAAGGTATCAGGATCGATCGAGCATGCACCTGGCACGGGGAGCCGGCTGAGAGACGTAAGCTTGAGCGATTAAGTAGGGTCGGTAGTACTCGCCTGGACGGAGACGATTGAGGCAGCGGGGACAGCAATCTCGCCCTTCACGGACAAGGCGACATGGGCTTTTTGAGCCCTGGGGCGCAATTGTTGATCGAGCAGAGCGGAAATGCGGGAAGTGAGATATAGCGCACCTCGCATCATGAACTTGATTGATGATTTGTTCCCTTGAATCTGACACTAAGAGCGTCAAAGATGGCGCGAATCGATTACTTGAAACCCAGTAGGATAACTCACATAACGCCGAGCGAGTCAGAAGCCTCGAATGCTCTTCGAACGCCTATAAAGATCCTGTAGAATAGGTCATTGAATCATATTCGGCGAAATGAGTAACATGCCGCGCAAAGGGTACCTGGAACCAGAGCTAGTTAAAAGTGACGAAGGGTCTCTAGAGCGTCTCACGTCTCAGTGATATAATAGCGGCCTAAGGTAAGGTGCTTACCTACTCGCCTGAAGAAGAGACTACGGTTGGACGACCAAGTAAGGTCCGAAAGCTCGATCTTCACTAGGTGCAGTGGCGAGCCAGGAAGGGACAGCACTTGTGCATCGAGCGCTGCACAATGGTTAACGACGTTCTCGACACGGCCCTCTGCTGTGGCCATAGCCGAGGCGTCCAAAACGCACTGCGGCTCCATCGCAACTAGTCTGAGGTTCAAGAATGCGGTGAGATCCAGAACTTTGAGGGCCAGCCGTTTTCGCAGATATCAGCGATATAAGGGATAGAGTAAAGACCAGCACTTACACGCCAAGCGATTCCGGGAGATCAAAGCGGGGCAGCCAGTTGAACATACAGATGCCGAAGATGCCTCAGCCTCAGCCCTGACTGAGCTGAGCAGTTGGGCTAGGCACAAGGCTTGGGGTCGACCGGGAAGTCGTGAAGAAGCTCGATACAGTTTGAAGAGGAAGGGGGCCCAAGGGTTTCGCTTTTTCCTTCTTTTGGATCCCATCCGGCGCGAGAAACAGTAGGAGACAGCCTGAGACAAGCCTGAGACAGCTCGCGAATCGCAGACAAGGTGGACGGAAGCAAGAGGATCGCGGATCAAACGGGCCGGACGTTCGCTTGTTGATGCGTGGCAGCACCGCCACTGACCTTCTTTCTCTCTACCTATGTACAGTACTTCGACCCATTTGCTCGGCTGTCTCGGGCTCTGCCTCTAAAAGCTTGAGCTTGATACAGGCGCCGCTGAATGTTCATGTTAACGCTTATTCAAGCTTTTGTGCTGACTTTTGACACTTTATCATGACTCCGATTCATGAGAAACAAAACAAGTGAATAATTTGTTCCTGTTCGATATACTGAATTCAGCTTCAAACGATCTGATCAGCTAGGCAGACACGCTTGATTTCATGAACGCCTCGCTACTCACCGTCGACCGGAAGATCACAATTATGGCACTCGCAACCGTGCGACTTTGTGCATCACAAAAAAGAATTCGGTGATGGGTTCAGGTTCAGGTTCGCCTCTTGATTTATTGAAGTGGATTCTGAATAAGGGATTCTTGGGTGAACAGGGCTAAATCAGTCTGCGGATGCCCAACGCGACTCGAACCAAATTTGAATGCGCCACACTTTATACTCTTCAAGTTAGCCGATGGCATCGCTATATCTTCGAAGGGCTCGAGGCAGTTAAGAAGGGAGGCGTTGAAAAAAGTATCATTGATCAAAGAAATACGCAGGTGAGGTAGTACAAATGGTGGGTATGAGGTTAGCGAACTGATACGAGCTACCACAGCGGCTCAGATGCGCGCCGCGGGCACGGGGTGTAGCTGTGGCGGCGGAACGTGTGGATGATGTGGTCGTCGTGCGAACCCACGGCGAAGTACGATACCGCCCGGGGAATGGTGTGCAGCGTGCGGCGCATGGGGGTGCCGTGCGCAACGCGGTTATAATGCTCGGCGGGCAGGCGCGCAGGGGCGCGGTCGACGAACGCGCCGAGCGGGGGGTTTGCTGCGCAATGAACGCGGATGAGGGAGTGCGCCTCGGCTGTGGTGAGCACGGCGCGGGTGGGAGGTGCGGAGGGAGACATCTGTGATTGATGAGCACTGGCGCGGAAAGGTAAGGGAGGATATGCTTACCATTAATAGATGGGTGAGCGGGGAGGGTGGATGAGTTGAGTTGGGTGGAAATGGGTAATAACTGGGAGCTTGTTATCAGTCTGTGATGAGAGGAGAAAGATGGATGAACAGAGGCATACCTTGGTAAACTCAACTGATTTTGATTTGCTGTGTTCCGTGTGGAAGCTGTACTTTGTTCGTGGGCCACAACGGGCTTATATACCTCGTAAGGGGCTAATGTCTCACCCCCCTGGAGGCTATACGCTGAGTCAAGATTTGCGGATAGCGAAAGCTTCCGCATGTCTCACCTGTATTTGGGGAATTTTTCGGGCTCTAGATTGACCTAGGCCCTGCGTAATGTGGAGCCTGGAATGCAGAGCACGCACCGCGGAGAAACGTCACCTTTGACGCGCGCGACGAGCCCGATTCCCCTGCAGTTTTCGACGTCACGGCTGTGAGTTCGAACATCGCTCAAACATCGCTCATTCAAAGTCCATCGGACACGTAGCAGCGAACTCTAGAAGTCCAAGAGTGTCCGTATAGTGTAGAGCTGTCGCATCCTGTTCGAGGAGGCGATACTATCGTCTGAAAATGGATAGTACGATTATTCGAGCTATTGGGTGTGCCAGGTGCGAGCAAAAGTCCATGCTTTGAGCGCTTGAGCACCAACCCTAACCTGTAAGGCCGGCTCAAAACGATGGATCAGTATACTTCCAAACTGAGCACGACGGTCTCAGACTTACACAAGTGACCACGAGCGCAGCATGATCCAAAAAATTGAGCGGAGGACGATATGTGATTCGACAAGAGGGGGAAATCGATAGATAATTGCAGGGTATAAAAGTGTAACGTGCATGCGAGATTGGATACAGTCATACAGTATAAACATGAACAGAACATGGACCGGACGAAGGAAGTCGGTGGGAAGGAAAGAAAAAAAGATATGTAATAACATCAGGGGTGGAAATATGTATGCAGAAGAGACGGATGGGCCGAGAGAAATGGAGATACCAAAAGGAAAGACGAAGACGAAAGCAGACGGGCGCGGCTCAATCCTCGGTAAGCACACCGCGCACGCCCCCGCTTTGCGTCCGCCCACCGTCGCGCGCTCGGGCCGTGTGCATGCGCTGCCCGCTCTGTCCCGCCGCCGCGCCGGCGCCCGCGCGCGGCGACACCGTCACATTCCGCATCCGCTCCTGCCGCTCCTGCGGTGTGCCTGTCCCCGCGCCCGCGCCGTCCTCAACCGACACGGGAAAGGGGTAGTGTACGCTCGGTACGGGCACCGCCTTCTTCGTCTTGCTGCTGCCCTTCGCCTTGCTCTTCCCCGCGCGCTCGCGATCGCGCTCCTTCTTATTCGGCGGCGGCGCCGACGGCGTAGGGACAGGGTCGACCCAGTCGTCCTCAATCTCCGCCTCGCTAGCCGCGTCAACGAAACCGTCGTCGCCCTCGTCGCCCTCAGGGTCAAGGTCGCCGTACGCGTCGGCGGCAGACTTGCCCGCGCTGGGCAGCGGCGGCACGCTGCTCAGGTCGAAGCGAGAACCGGGAAGGGGCGTGATGGGCGCGACGGCGTCCTCCTCCGTGTCGACGTCGCCGCTACTCGCCGTGGAATTGGAGGTGGCGGTGGAATTTGAGTTCGAGTGCTGGTGTGTGTGGGAGAAGGTAGACGCCGCGACATGCGACGCGCTCGAGACGGCGTGTGACGCGCTGGACTCCGCCGCATGCGACTCGCTCGACGGCGGCGCATGTGACGCACTGGAGACGTCCCCGTCGTCCAAGGCGGCCTCTTCCTCGGGATCGGAAATGCTCTCGAGCATGTCGTCGTCGTCATCCGCGCCGGGCCATGACGGAGGCTCGTCCTGGATCGCAAATATCGTACGGGGTAGCTGGGCAAAGATATCAGTAACGTATTGCAAGAAGGGAGGCGAGGAGGAAGTGCGTCAAGGACCACAGTCGAGGTAACGGGAGACCATCGGGAGATGGGAATGAAAGAAACAAAGGGCGATGAAGATCGATGAGATGGTCAAGAAAGAAAGCTCACCTCGCCAACCCGCCTCCTCAGATCGACCCACTCCGCCTCATCCCGACACACGAACCCCAGCAGCATGCTCGGGTCCAGCCCACTCAGCGGCATCTTCCGTACCCGCTCGCAGTGGAACGTCCGCAGCTCCGCCGCGCTATATGCGCGCGCGAAGTGTGCCTCCTCTGCGGGCGAGAGCGGTCCGCCCGCCTGCTTCTCCGAGTGGTGGTCCGGCGTAAGGGTCGCGCTCGTCGCGCCACTGCTGCTGAGCGACGTCGGGGCGTCGCGTGTCACGAAGAGCTCGTCCTCCGTCATTGGCGTGTTCCCGCGCCCGTACCCGTACTCGGGACTCATCGACCCGCCCCGAACGTACCCGAGCTCTGGGCTCATCGACCCAGCGCGCGGCGGCTCGGGGCTGAGCGACCCGCCACGCACGTAGGCCTCGGGGCTCAGCGACCGGCGTGCGTCGGGCGTCCCGTGCGCGGTGTGTGTCGAGCGATTCGGAGTCGAAGGGACGCCGGCGTGTGGCGCATCAGGAAAGTATGGGCGGTGGGGCACCGTGGGGCGCGAGTGGTGTGGATCCAGGTAGAAAAGGCCGTCGCCTTGCACGCCGATGAAGTAATATGATGAGGATGGGCGCCCGCCTGCGATGCCGACGGATTGAGGGAAGGTGTACAGCAGCTGCGGAAGGATCGTCAGCATTGGATGGAGGGGAGGAGAAGGACATTAAGGAAAGCAAACGCACCTTAATCGTCTCATGATACACCGGATTAACTCCATCCAGGCCCAGCCTCATGCCCAGCAACAGCAGCACCGGCCGGTCGCCCCACGCCTTCGTCTCTGGTTTCGTGTGGTGTCCATGGCCGTGGCCGTTATGCGAGCCTGAGGGACGCGGCGCATGAAGCGCAGCTCGCGCGGTGGGCGAATGGGAGGCAGCGAAAACCTCGTTCTGATACAGTGTGCCGTCGGTGCCGACGGAGACACCGAGGCCGCAGATGGGGAATGCGTCCACAAGGGTCCTGGGAAAGTATCAGTACATGGTATCAAGCAGAGGGAAGAACAGGGGAAGAAGTAAGGGAGCTTGGGGAGCGGATGTGGAGAGGAGAGAAATGGAAGACATCGAAAAATACGACGAGGAATAAGTACGACGGTATCCAAAGCGGGAGCGGCCTACGGAGGCAAAGGAGGAGGAGAAGCAGGCGGGCGTGAAGGAAGAACGTAGAAGGGGTGTGGATGAGGAGATGTGTAGATAGATGCGCGAGACGACGCCATCAAGGACAAGGGAGGAGGATAGGATGAGCAGGACAAGCAGGGGATGATGCGTGCGGAAGGCATTGGAGCCAACACGGGACGGGCAAGCCGGCGACGACAACCCCTCGACACAGACGACGACGGACGAGGACAACAGCGATAGGCGCCGAGGACACGTCATCGGCGCCTATCGCTGCTAACTTCCTCGCCAACGATAACGGCGCACAGAGAGGAGGGGTTGAGGGATGGGGAGCAGGCCAACAGGATGGCCGCAGAAGAGGGCGAGACGTCCGCGCAGGATGCAGGGGAGAGGATGGGAGGAGCAGTGGATGGAAGAGTGTGATGGCGAAAGGCAGGCAAGGCAAGCAAGAGAGGGAGAAGAGCGAAGGGGCTGGAGTCGAGGGATGAAGGGTCCGAAGTCTTGGAAGAGATGCGCCGAAGGATAATGTATGGGATCAAAAAGGTAACGTGTGGAATGAAGTCCGCGCACGGAGTCCGTGAAGCAAGGACAGGTACGACGATGGGATACGGGGGACAAGGAAGGAAGGGAGGGAAAGGGAGAAAAAACGTGCAGTCGAAGAAAGATAAACACAGGACATGCGGAATGGAAGCCCGTGTGTGCACAAAAAGCTCCGGCAACACGCCAAACGAGAACGAGAACGAGGCAAAAGATAAAGTAGACAAGAGACCCACCTGACGGCCCCCGCAGCTGCGCTCGGCCCAAACCACATCCCGACATCCTTCCCGGCCGCCTTCCCCGCGAGCGCCATGCGGTGCACGCTGAACGGCGCCGCCGGCGCGTCGAGGAACCACGACAAGAGTCGTGCGTGCGCCGCGTGCGCGCTGGGCGTGTGAGGGGGGAAGGAAGGTGGGCGCGTGGATCCAGAGGGGTGTGGGTCTGTCGAGAGAGGTCAGTACAATTAGGAATGAGCGAGACGGGGAGGGGAATAGAGAGAAGGAGCGGGTGCAGAGGCGAAGACGACAGGCGAGCATCGACCCCGCGCTGCTCATCCGCGAGAACGGCATGCTCCGCATCTCAAAGTCTCGACGCCCGGGGACACACCCAGCTGACTCAAAAGTCCAAGCGTCCCCGCCTCAATCGTCCCCGGCGCGCGGAACTCCACCTATCGGCACGCATACACCTAGGTCCCCGAAGCCGTAAGACGCATGGATGCCGTCCAAGAGTCAAAAAGAGGCTCCGTCCCGATAAGGAAATCGGATTTCCCAAAATGGACGAGCGAGAAGTGGAAGAAAAGTAGGACACGCGAGAGGACAGAGATCGGACGGAGCGGGACGAGGATGCGGGAGGAATGAAGAAGACACGGAGAAGGGAGAGAATGGATCCAGGAAAGGAGGGAAGGCAAGGAGATAGGGACGACGAGTATCTGCTAACGGGCAAGACAGGACGAGAGCGAAGAAGGAAGGAAGAAAGCACGACGACTCACCCCCAACGCGCCCCAGCGCCGCGGCCAACAGACTCTGCCCTGTCCGCAGCATACACCCCCACCCCGCGTCGCTCGTCCACCCCTTCGTCCCGCCCATGCCCATCATCCCGCCCCCGCCGAGCGGCCACCACTTCTTCTTGCTGCTGCTGCTCATCTGCGAGCCCGTCGTCGACGTCGACGACGCCGTGGACGTCGAGTACGCGGACCCGTGCGACGCTGCGCTGGGCGTCTGCGAGTGCCCGTACCCGTGCGCATGCGAGTACGACGAGCCCGCGGAGCCCGCCGAGGAGTCGCTCTGCGCGGGGCTGTGGCCGCCGCCGTGCGGGGGCGGGCGCGCCGGCGAAGGCGCGTCGGAGAGGGACGACGTGGGGGGGAAGGTGAGCGGGGGTGGGAGCGATCCGAGGGAGGGGAGGTCGCGGATGGGCTCGAATCCGGCGCGGTACGTGCACCACACCTGCGCGTAGAAGTGCGCGTGGAAGAGCGCGGGCCAGGGCCCCGGGTCGGGCTGGTCGTCCGCGGCGTCGTCGTGGGCCGGGGGCTGATGCGCGGCTTCGTGTCCGTGGGGCGCGGAGGGCGAGGGGGGCGTTGGGGAGGGGGAAGGGGAATGGCGCCGCGCGTGCCCGTGCCCAGGGAGAGGGAGGTGCGGATGCGGGAGGTGTGGATGTGGGAGATGCGATGCATGGTGCGCCCCCGCCTGCGCTGTGACGCGCGCCTCATCCGCCGGGCCCCAGCCCGGCATGCGCGTCCCCAGCACCCATATCTCCGCTGTGCTGCGGTCCGGCGCCGCGTCGCCATCGAGGAGGTAGCGTACCGCCTTGTCCAGCAAACTCGTCTTGCTCCCCCCGCCCCCGCTCCCGCCTTCGGACTTGCGCGGTGTCTTCCCCGCTTCCTTCCGTGTTGACGAGCCGAGAGCGCGGGACGAGGTAGAGGAGGCGAGGGCAATGGAGCCCGAGATAGTGGAGGTGAGCGAGAGGTCGGACGTGCTTCCCGCCAGATGCGCGAACCACCCGCTCAGGCGCGATGCCAGCGCGCCGTCGGCGCCCAGGCCTAGTCGTGACGGGCTGCGCGCCAGCTGCAGCGTCTCGCCATGCCCAGACGATGAAGGTGGCGTCGATGCGGAGAAGTGGCGCTCCGAGCGCGTGCGCGGGCGGGCGGTGCCGCCGTACGAGCTCGGCGGGGCGTCGTCATCGAAGTCGTAGGATGTCGGCGATGCGTTCTCCTGGAGGGTGAGAAGCTCCGCTGCGCTCGGCGCCCCGCGCTCCGCCTCGCGCACCCTTGCCCGGTCGCGTTCGCGGTCGCGCGCGGCCTTGTCCTTCCCGAGCCCGAGAAAGCGGCGTCCGCCACCGGTCGACGAAGTGGAAGCAGACGTTGAGGTAGAATGCGAGGCGGCAGAGGAGGCGGCGGAGCCCGGGCGGTCGACGGAGAGCGACTTGGAGCGGTCGCGCTGCGCGGGAGATTGCAGGAAGCGCGGGAGTTTGGAGGCTGCGGTGGGTGACGTGGGCGGGAGCTTCGCGGTCGTGGGGGACATCGGAGGGAGGCGCGTTCCGGATGTAGGAGGACCCGCGGTCGATATGGGTGCGGGGGAGGAGGACGAGAGCGGGGAGGTGGCTGTCGGCATTTGGGGGATACGGCCGCTCGACGTGGAGGGTGATGCAGGGCGCGGAGCGTGGCGAGGGGTCGGTGCGCTCGCGCGCTTGGAGGCGGACATGGGCGCGGGCGGCGGCCTGCTCTGCGCTGCTCCTGGTCCAAATCCAAATCCAAATCTGCGGCGCAGTCCTATCAGAAAGCGATCGTCAGCATCGATGCCACCCCAGACATAGCCCAAAACCGCAAGCAGCCCCAGCGTGGCGAAAAGATGCGGGTGGACTATGGGGAAAGGGACGAGCGGGAGACGTACGGTGGAGGGAAGGGCTGGCGCGCGGACTGGCTTGTCACTTGAAAAGGCAAGGAGGAGGAATGTGTACGTGTGTTTGGCTGCTCGGGTGGTGTCGGACCGATCACCTCATCGTGCTTGCAACCACCACATATGAAGGTCACTAGTCCCCCAAACGTGCCTTCAAGCGCTCTGACCACACCGCCGACCTGCCTTCATCTGGGCATGAAGCTCCTGAAACGATCCCCCCTCGTGTTCCGTGCGTGGCTCCGTCGCTTCCCTCCTCCGCCGCGCTCGATCGACTGGGATTTGTCTCGCAGACTCGGCCTGAGAAGTCGCCTGCCTCGCTCGATCCCAACAAAACGTGCGGATAATCGACTCGAGTGTTGCTTTCGGTCCACGACTTCCTGAAACGTCCTTGTTTGCCGGTGCTGCGCCCACGCTTCATCTCGGCTCGATCGTCTGCGGCGCTCCTGCTTACGCCCAAGCCCATAAATTTATCGGCAATGCATGAATCAATCCGTTGCAAGTCACCCAAAGTTATTCCTGACAACACACAACTGCAATCTCTTCTCTTACCTCGGAGTCGCAAGTGCTCGGCGCCATCGGCTCTGACTGGACTAGACGAGACGGCGTGCACACAGCGATCGTGAAGCGCCCGCGCTATTCCTGACTTTAAATTCATTCCGCTCGCGCTTCACGGTTCACCTCCATTCCCAACTTCATTTGATCCCCGGCCCTCCGTCCTGCTCGCAATTCTCCGGGCAAAACCTCTCGTAAGTAAATCCGCCGTCGGGTGCACCCGTCGCTCGTCGCGCGTGCCATTTAATATTCCACCTGTCAGCCACTATCAATCCCTCCACCGTCGCCACCCTAATTCTCCAATCTCCGCTCATGAACGTCTTCAACGGAACACATCACCTCACTGGTCCCGATCTCAGAATCTCGCAAATCCTCTCGTAACGCAACAAACGCGCTTCGGGCCAACTATCCCTCTGGCACGCCTCTCAATCGAACGCAAGCCCCACCGGCTAACCACCTGTCCTAACCAGCGCTCTATCTTTACCACCGCCACTCGACTCTGTCCGCCGTGCTAATCTCCGAACTTCATCTCGTGCAGACTCGGCTCTAATACCTTGTATATTGCCAGCATCCGATCCCGACACCCTGTGCTAGCGTGTATCTTGCCTCTTCAGCCCTACCCGATTCTGTCTTGCTCCCAAATCAATGAACCCTCCACCCTCCCGAAAGCCCACAACCTCAATTCCGACTAGTCCAACGATCCTTCCGCGCCGCGCCTCATTGACACCATTGCCCTCACCTCATACGGCGTTCGTCCTCAAGACCATCTCAGACAAAGGAACCTCCTCGCGGAGATGCACACGCTCTACCGTTGCCCATGCTCACGTCCCGATTCACTGGCTTCTGTCTCCGACAATGAACGTAGCAATATTACCGGCACGAGAATCGCCGCCTCTGCGCTTCGAATATCCTGTGCTCGTGAACCTTCGGGGACCCCCTCCGCCCTCTGAGCGCCGCAGCCTGGCTCAACCAGCAATCAATTTTCCGGCCGCAATGGCAATGCTGCAGCTCAACTTCGTGCTGACGCCTCGTCCCGCTCGTAGTAACAAAATCTTCTCGCTGCTGCTGCTGGACTCCCCCTGCGACGTCACTCTCGCGTGTCGTGGCCCCGGACCGCAGAGCTGACGCGTCAAATGCAACCTCACAAGTACACCGCAACGCAAATCATCTGGCATCAAGCAGCACGCGCGCCGTTGGCCTCGCAGTCTGCATACTCGTGGCCCTCAGCTCATGCGCTTCACACGCATTGACAACCCAGTCGACTGGCGCCGTTATCTCCGTGCGCAGCTCTTCGTGGCTTCTCTGTCTACCGCCCTCTGCGCCGAAGACCAGGTCGCCCTGTCAGAGAATCAACATGGTCTTCATCCTCAGGCTTCAGATCCACCACACATATGCTCTACTCGAACTCGTCTACTCTTTCTGAGCCTCGCCGACCTGCCCCGCCGGCGTCCACTTCCTGATTCACAAGATCGAAGTTCGGTTCTGCTCGCTGCATGTTCGATGATGCAGCATTCCCGAAGGTCGACCTTAGCCCACTCTGCGCAGGTCGGCCCGATGGCTTTGCGCCCTTTTTCTCTCTCTACGAGCTGCACGGCCGCTTTTGCGCTGTTCACGATCTTCCGCAATGCGGATTCCTTCCTCGCGACAGAACACGCTCTTGAAGGCCATTAAATACAGGACATCCCACTCCTGCTTCGTATCTCCACACGCCACGCACGCTGTATCTGAACCCATCTCCCGGCGAATGTTTTGCCGTGAACGGCGTCCAAATTGTACATGACTGCTCGCCATACGTTGGCTGCACGATCGGAACGTCCGAGTCCAAGTCCGGCTCTGCTCGAGCCGGACTTCGGCTCGATAGCTATGCGTTGCCCTGCGCGTTCAAGGTAGACCCTGCGGCAGTGGAGCCCGTTCGACCCGGGATCGAGCCCTCAGACAGAATTGGCTGGACCTCTTTTTCTGTGGGAGCTGCACGCGCTGTTCACGACCATTCAAAATACGGATTCCTTCCTCCCTGGCAACAAATCACGCTTTCTAAGCACACCTCCGAAAGCACCGGTCGTCCGTATCTCCCCCGCTTGCTCATTGCAATGCCGCCGGACTTCGCGCGCTACTCGAGCTCTCTTAGTGATGTTCTGGCCTTGGCTTGGCCTGAAAGCCATGGCTTTGGCCCGGCTTCCTCTGGCTTTGGCTTCGAAAAATCCCGGGCCAGGCCAAGGCCAAACCCTTTGGCCCGGCCCGGCTTTGGCCTGAAAGCCAAAAGCCATGGCTCTTTGGCAGGAATTTGGGTCAAATTTTGGCTTTGGCCTGGTGAAATTGCAGGCCAGGCCAAAGCCAACCCAGGCCAAAAGTTTTGGCTTGGCTTTGGCCTTAGTACCAAAGCCAAAAAGCCATGGCTTTTTGGCCTGAGGCCAAAGCCAGAACATCACTAAGCTCTCTGTCGCTGACGGCGCTGCGACTCGACTCGACGATGGGCTGCGGGGAATTCTTCACCTCCCCCCTGCCTGCTTCCCTTCCGCGACTCAGAGCTCGCGCGCCCCTGCGCCACATACTATGCTCCAGCTCCACGTCTCGGCGCACGGCTCTGAGGCGACCTTTCTGCGCGTGCACATCTGTCAGCGTCGCAGCCTTCCTGCGCTCAATACGGCTTTGCGTTCTAGAATCGACAATCGGATTTCCAAGTATCCTCCGCCTTCCAACCCGCCTATGGGGACTTCAAAATCTCTAGAAGACTTACCCAGAAACACCTGCCAAGCTCTAATGTTCTAATCTTTGCGTTCACCTCCGCGGCTCGATGGCGGATGACGGCCGCGGCTGCCTTCGATCCCCGCTCTCACTGATCCAAGAAGAGCAGCAGACACCCGTTCGACTCGGGCCCGAGCCATCAAGAACCTGTCGAGCCTTCCCTTTTTTTCCCTTGCGGTGCGACTCGGCGTCGAAGTGCCAGTCAACTCAGTGTACTCTTTCCTAAGTAGAATCTTGCATCGACGAGGTCCACGGGGAATCAAAGTTGTACCGATATAGCAGCCGGAGAAGCGCATTCGAGGCCTGTGTTATGTAACATTCCCCTGGCCTCAACGCCTGTACTCGCTCAGCCCATTTGGACGCCGGCGCTAGAACGTCATTGTTTTTTAACCCACCGCTTCGCCCCTAACGCTCCTTCTATATCAGTCCGATGGCGGACGCGCTTCGCCTTCCTTCGACTGCAGGCCTGTCCCTCGACGCAGCCCGGAGAACCTCGCTCGACTCGGATTGGGGCGTATGATCAAGGGCTGATTGAGTTGCTTCAAGGTTCCGCTTCAAGACGAGGAGGCAGTTGATTATTGATGCGATCCGTAGGCAGTGGTTTGTTCATAGGGAGTGAGTTTTTCGATTCCCTCTGCAGGGGATCTCAGGCGATTAACGGCTTTTTAGATCCCGCCTTTGAAAGGCGAACCATACTCTCGGCGCTCTCGTACAACTCCAGACTATATCCGTTTGGGCTACAATTCCGTTTTGACCTCGGGTCGGAATTCGGCACTCACTGTCTTTCCAAGACTGCTCCATTCACATGAGCGTAAGTTGGCGAAGTCCTTGATCCGGCTTCACGTGGATCGTACCTCAGCCTGGAAAGAAAATATCAGATGCAAGTCGAATGCGCGCTCAGCGCTGGAACGGCTTCGCGGGTTGATTGTGGTGGGTGGCTGGAAGTATCGCATTAATATCTTTCTGCACAGAGTTGCTGCTCAAACGCTTCGTAGACCCTCCTTGGACGGCTTCACCTGAAGAAATAATTGCTGCGATCGACATGTGGAATGCCGAAACCTCGGGCCGAGCGAGAAAGCCTCGGTATCTAGTGCCGTAGTGTTGAACATTCGGCTTGATCGGCAGGAGAAGGCCTTTCTACCGCCCGGCGAGCCGGCCGTTGTCATGGCAGCGGCAACCCTAGCGCCGCGTGGCAATCTTCGGCTATGTTTCGCACTCTCCGTCATTTCCTCGTCATGTCGCCCAGCTTGCTGGCAATGCCCACTCCACAGTTGCAGGCCGCGCGCGATGGCTACCGGTTACCAGCCTTCCTTTTCTTCCAAAATCCGACGCATCCTCCGCACGATCTGAGTCTCCAGCTTCATGGTCGTTCTCTCACCCCACCCCGACCGCTCGCGCCGCCCGCAGGCGGATGACGACGTACGACCCGCACGACCCGCACGACAATCACGAAAATTTTCTTCTTCCTCTACGTTTTCCGACGATATCGCGCGCGTGCCATGCGCGGCGCTGGGCAACGAGCGCTGCCTCGCGCGGAGGGAGCACGAGCACCGGCACGACGAGCGTTACGACGATGACGGGCAACTTGAAGATCGGTGGAAAAAAGAACGGTGCGTTTCCTATTAGTATTTGTCTCGCGCGATCGCAAACTGAGGCCCCTGTCTCATCTTTGCAGCGATTCTTCCTCTTCGTCTTCGTCTCCTGCATCGTCCACCTCTGTTATGGCTTCCTCGCCGTCGATGTCATCTCCGGGCGCCTCTTCGAGCACGTCGGCTGGTCCACTTTCGGGAACGCCGCCTGCGGAATCGTCCACTCCATCAAGTACGACGGTCAAGTCAGATACGTCAACGACTTCGAGCGCGGGCGCTACTACGACTTCGTGGACAACGACGGAGCGCTCCACGCAGGACGTGACTCGCACCAGCGCTTCCACGTCGCCTGCTTCGACCTCGGAGTCTGACTCGAGCATTACTTCTGTGCCTCCGACATCTTCGCGGGCGACGAGTCTTGCAGTATCCACTACCACGAGCGACGACGCGTCGGCGAGCACGAGTTCGACGACATCAAAAAGCACGAGCGCTCCGTCGACCTCGAGTGCGCCTGCGATTTCCTCTGCGTCTGCGAGCGCGTCGTCCGCTTCTGCGAGCGCGTCGTCCGCGTCAGCGAGCGCTTCCTCAGCGAAGAGCTCGTCAGTTTCTCGTACCGCTACCTCGCTGTACGTTTCCGTTCTTTTTTTTGTCGGAATCTCAACCTGCACCAGATCAATGTCAGAACAGCGTCCAGTCTCGGATAGCGCCGCGCCGGCGTCGAGTTTCTCTGCGGCGCCGAGCTCGAATGTGGCCGTGTACGTCATCAGTGAATCTACTTTGAAGCAGAAAGAGACGCTGACTAACGCTTCCAGTTCAACCGCCTCGGCCCCCGCCGAACCCGGCTCCGCGTCTCCTGGCGCTACCAATAATGCCGTCGCGGCCACCACCGACGCGCGCTCCCTCTCCGCGCCCCCGCCTTCCGCCTTCCCCACCACTGGCACCTCCTTCGCACAAAACGTCGTTACCGCCCCGCCCACGCCAATACCCTCTACGGGCCTATTCACCAGCACCCGCACCTTCACCTCCTCCGGACACATCTACACCACCACCACCACCGGCGTCCTCTCCCCCTCTTCCCCCACCGCACAAGACGTCGCACGCGCTGTCGGCCTTGCGCTCGGCGCCCTCGCCGCGCTCCTCCTCTTCCTCGTCGCCGCGTTCCTCGTCTTCCGCCGCGTGAAGCCGCGCACGGGGCGCCGCGCGTGGGGCGCGCGCGGCGGGCTGACGGAAGTGAAGGGCGGGCGGCGCGGGTTCGTCGATGGCGACGAGGGCGGGGCGCTGCTCGAGGATGGCACGGACGCAGAGATGGAGGAGCGGTACGAGGACGAGGACGCGGTGCGCCCCGCGCTGCTCCGCGCGCCGCAGTCCGTCTCGAGCGCGAGCGTCCTCAGCCTGAGCGCGCGCGCGGCCGCAACCGCGGGCCCCAGCGCGCTTGGACGCACCAGCGCGTCCCACTCCGCGCGCAGCTCGCTGCTCAACCCGCCTCCACTCACGCTCAGCGCGCACGCGTTCGACCCGCCGCAGCTCCCGCCGAGCTCCCCGCTCGCCTTCCCTCCCTCCCCTTCTCCTCCCGCTTCCCCTTCCTCGCCTGCGTCCCCGCCCGCGTCCCAGACGCCCGGCCTCCTGCGCCCGAACCTCGCCGCGCTCCACTCCAGCGCCTCCGCCTTCTCGCTCGCAGACCACGTCGACTACTCGCGGCAGATTGGCGCCGCCGTGCGTCCTTCCTTCTCTCCCTCTTCCACGTACGTTCCAGGGCGCTGACTTTATTTTCTCTTATAGCGCATGGGGAGCATGGGGAGCGCGAAAACGGTGGACACGACGTGGGCGGGGTCTCCGGTGTAGGGGCCTTGTTCCCGTTACTGACTAGCTGAGTGTTCCGATGGGACGTGGCTACAACTCCTTTGGGTAACCTGTAGATATCCCCGATAAATCAGTCTCATTGAGGAATCTAATTTCGTTTAGTGACGAGTAGGGACTTGGTGGGAGGTAGTTGAACTCTTGTGTTTTTTTTTGCGTGACAAGACCCATTCCAACCCAGAGCTCGCAGGTCGTCTAGCGCTGCGGTGAGTGTTGCAAATTAGGCAGCTGCAGTAGCGGGAAAGGTCTGAAGATCGATGGAACCAAGCTAAATTCGAACACACCGCAGTGAGTATTGTGTCAACCTCTTGCTCTTGTGTTCGAGACAGTCGTTTGATCAGCTATTTAGCTACTCTATTCGACCATCATCCATGTACTACGCAAGCGACAACTGAATAACCCTAACCCACGGTCAGATAAACCGAGTCCAATGTCCGAGTCGAAAAATATCCATCATAGATCTACCGCGGAGCTTCTCGCGCGGATTACAGTGGCAGTCTAAGGTCAATCCATCGCGTAGCTCGGGGGCAACTCAACTGGTTCCCTCTGCGCTGTCAAACGCAAGCCGCTGTCAGTATGAATGAGTGCATCCACCACGCCGTATCCTGCATGATGACCCTGCAACGCCTGGGTCTGTTGTCTCTTCATTGTCGACAGCGAGCGTGTCGGCGGCCCAGCCTCCAAGCCCACCAAACTCCCGCCGTCCACTCGCTCCTCCAGCCGCGCAAGCTGCTCTCGGAGGACCCGCAGCTCGTCCGTCACGGCGACCGCACTGGGTCCGGAATCTTGCAGAGTAACGGTGGGCCGGGGTGCCGGTTCGGAATCCATGAGGGATATCGCTTTCTCTCCCCCCGAATGAGCTGCTGCAAGCCCTGACTCTGCCGCATGACTGGGGGACACGGAGACCTGGCGACGAGTGCGGCGGCACAGGAGGATACCAGAGATGACGACCAAGATCGCTGCTACTCCAGCGATAGTGCTGCTGGCGATCACCACCGCAGAGGCTTTGCTGTTTCGGTTGGGGACCACAGCTGGTCCTTGGGCGTGGCTAAGGCCGGAAGAGGTTGGACCGGCTAGCGATGAAGTACTAGGAGATAAGCTTGAGCTCGAGGGGTCAAGATCGAAGCTACTGATCAACGATAGAAAATCAGTCAACTGTTGTGGATGAGGCTAGAGTGCGGCATACGTGTGGATAGCATAATCAAAGTTAAACAGCCCTGAGTTTATATCGATGCGCATGTTGTGTGCGCCGTCTGGAATTGAAAGATTTCTGTACGCAAGGATATTGTAACTTCCTGGGCCCCCGTCATGTGGACTCCGCGAGAGATTACCGACGAAGGCTCCGTCAAGAGTGAAGGAGCAGCTCAGATGGAACCGTTTGTCCTGCACAGGCTCGAGGCTCGTTTCCGGGTCGGCTAAAAAGATATATATCGCGGTACCTTGAAGCAACTGAATGCGCATATGCAGCACTGAGCAGGAAGACACACCGTTGAAGTCGAACTCGATACGGTGTATGGCGTTGTCATCTCTGGGCCCTACTCCTGCGTCGACTTCTATAACAGTCGACGCCGGCAATGACGACGGCAAAAACGAAGTGACAGTGCCATTGAAAAGTTGAGTTGCATCAAATGGTCCAGCGCCCGTAAGGTCTTTACCAAGGTTGCATGCTTGGCATAGGGTATCCTGTCCACTCGTAAGGTACCTGACGAGCGGCCCTGCGTCGTCAATGGTATGATTGGTGGGGGCGGAGTACGCGAGGGGTGAAAGGACGAAAATGAGCCAAAAGGGTATCAGTCTCAACATTGAGACAGTAGAAAAGAACGAAAGACGATGGAGGGTTATGGGAGAGGACAGGCCCTCAAGACAGCAGGACGGCGTGTCGCATTGTCCGTGCGAGTCCCAGCAACGCCGTCACGGAGAAAGCACTGGTATTGGTGTACATGAAAGTTGATACAACGATCACACCCGCGGGGTCTCAATTACGATGGTGACGGCAGAGGAAATGTTGCGAGATGTCCAGGGGAGAGACGAGGTGCGATGCAGAGGGGGTACATGCGAGCAACTTCAAGCGATACAGTCACGGTACGGTCCGAAGAGTAGGGAAAACACGATACAAAACAAAAAGAGTACATTGTTTGAAGGCGTCGATGACGGTTAAGACACGTACCCGAAACGGCACAGCGACGAACGGCAGCAGGAGCGCCATGAGCGCGCGCCGGACGGGCTCGAGCTCCGCGCGGAGGGTGTCTGTGGTGGGGTGTCAGCGTCAGATTGAGATACGAGGGAGGGCAGAGAGGATGCGCGAAGGACGGGAGCGTGTACGACGTGGTGTAAGAAGGCGACGGCGGAAGGGAGGGGCGCAAAGAGAGGCACAGTAGCGTGCCGAGCAGACGAGACGGACCACGCGCGCGAATCCGTGGACCCGTCTCACGATGCGGCGTCGTGAACGCATGAAACTGGGATACGGATGGAATTTAGGAACGGAGGAGAAGGGAAGGGAAGGGTAGGAAGATGGGCGACAAGAACTAATAATAGCAAGAGCCGGCGAGGGAGTATCGGGACGGGGGACGGAGAGGCGTCAGCGGTGAGCAGCAGGGGCACGCAAACGGCACTCGACGCACGCGCGGCGTGCGACGGGGACGACACGGAGAAGGAGGGATGGGATAGAATAGAATAAAAAGATGAGGCGGGAGATACAGACAACAAAACGAGAAAGAAGAACGAAAAGAAATGCACGCACCCACCCTTCGAAGAACTACACGACCCAGAGCGCTGCTGCGCCCGCCATCGTATCCCTTGGCCAGCCAACCTTCCACTCAGTTCCGACATCCCGCGCAGAGTCAAGCTCCCCGAATCGCGCCTCGTACAGCCGCAGGCGCACGTACCGCAGCGCAAAGTCGCGCGCACCCGCCCACGCGAGTTGGCGCCGGTTCTTGGCCTCGCACCTCGTCCGGTTTTGCCCTCCTACAGCGTCTGAGTCTGCATCTGCCTGCAAAGGGCGCAGTGCTTCGGGAAGCGGAGGCAGATCCGTGGAAGAGAGAGGGGCCGCAGGCCATACGTCCCCGATGAGCATCCAGTACGCGTTGATGAGCACGTCGCCGGCGTCGGGCGCATACACGTTGCCGGCGCGTAGGGTGCGCAGCGCGATGCAACGAGATTTGAGGACATGCGCCGCAGGTTTCAGCGACCCCCGTTCCGCGCCCTCCATGCTCTTTTTCGCCAACGTAAGACGACCACGGGGGAAGAGACGCTGATGAGCAAGCGAATTTCGCGCGCCCTAGGCCGCCCCACAGCGCCCAGTTTCTCCACCGCAGGTGCAGATAGAGCGCGCGACACGTCAGCAGCAGCGGGAGGAGCGAAGAAGGCGGGCCGAGGCTTGGGGTGAGGGTGCCGAGGTGCAGGGCGATGAGCGTGAGGAGCTCAGGAGGCAGCGCGAGGAGCGGTGGGGACCGTGAGGGAGAGGAGTCGGAGGGCCGTCGAGCGGGAGGCATGGATGGAGAGCGTGCGTCGCCGCCGTCGTCGTAGAAAGACAGCGCACGCCGCTGCGTCTGGTCGTGCCTGCCCGTGTGGGCCTGGTTGTCAACGTCGCAGGTGTCGCCAAAGCCATCATACGCGTCGTCGGTGTCGTCCTCACGGGAAGGTGATTCGTCGTGGTGAGAAGGCGGCGCATCGTCCTCGCTGTCCTCGGCGTCGTGCGCAGCGTCCTCGGGCCCTGCATCATGTCGATGCATACCATCCCTTCCCCACGCCGTCCTTATATCGGATTCCGCAACCCCCACGTACAGCGGCGCGTCAGGGCATAGGGAGTGCGTACATAGGGTGGTGGCGTCAGCTCGTGACTCGGAGGAGCAAAGAAAAGAGCCGGAGATTTCCGGGCCCATGCATATCACGGCCATCAAAACCGCTTGAGCGCGTGCGAACACGGTGCGCCGATTTGCCGGACTGGGCTGCGAAATCAACCAAAGTAGTTTGGCCCAGACTCCAGCGTACTGCTTTTCGACGCAGATAATGTCTGACCAGTGATCATTTAGTCTTTGCATTCAAATGAAACCGATATACTTCCAGAGTACGCTTACGGCTTCAAATTCAAAATTGCATCAACATTGGACGAATGGTAAGTTTTGACGACACGAGTCCCTCTCAAAGTACAACTCAGACGCGGGTAAGTATTCATTAAAGCGTTTTCAGCTCAAACTTTCGCGAAATCAACTTCTAGCTCGTCGTTCAGTTACTGTCAGTCTGCGGGTATGTTCGACACGCTCGATAAGATATCATTGGAGACAAGACTGGGATTGACGCTGTGGTATGATGTATCGGGTTTATCTTGTTACAGAATATGGCCTGGATCAATTAACGGTGAGCCGTGCGTGAGATGTTCCGACTAGAGTGCTTTCTCCTAGTTTCCATGCCGAGGGTCTGTGGGTCCTTTTTCAATGTTTCAGAAAATCTCGACAGTTATGAACATTGCTCCTGTCAATGGTCATTGGTAGCTCCCGGCATCTCCCGTACCCTCCGCTCGCCATTGAAAGCAACACCGCCCGAACTCGCTCCCCCTGGAGCCTCCGGACGCTTTGATCTGTTCCCCGCTGCCTCGAGTCTAAGTACCCGACGCTCGGTAAATGCCGCTAAAGACGCGAGATATCGCATTGCTTCCAGGAACATGATTTTGTGGACAATGATCCATTGCACCTCGGCGCTCCCTGAACTGGCGACTCAGAGATGATCAATTTGAGAGCCTTTCACCCGACGATGCGCATGTTGGTGTTCTTCAACAGATTGCCCGCCTTTCGGATCTTTTCCCTAGCTTTACAGTGTATCCAGACTCAGACTCTCCGTCTGGCCAGCTCTTTCAATGTGATCTCGGCGCGCGGCTTTTCCTCTCATTCGGAAGTGGAAAGCGGGATTGACTGCGAAATGAGTAACTAGGACCCCCTAGGGTTCATTCAACTCATGTTCAACTCCGAGAGTGTTTGTACAAAAGAAAGACTGCGAGTAGCTGCCAGTTACGTTAGAGCTGAGCGTTCCAAAAACAAAGTAAAACAATGCTGAGCTTAAAATGAGCGCTCCCAGACTCAGTGGTGGGTCCAGGGTTGGATGTCGAAACTTCAAGTTTGCAGTCACTTGAATTTGTGTATGGGATTATTCTTCGCTAAATATTACTGCTTTTTAAAACGAAGTACGAACTTTTGCTGAGCGGGATTTTGTAGATGGCATGTAATACTCGATTAGATTGCACGGTGAACTTTGAAGTCGGAAGTCGGAACATGTGACTTCCTAATTGGGACTTGATCGGTCTTCATTTCCGGCTTCCCACTCTCGACGGGCTGTAGCGTGAGGATGGGTCAACCCATCCATCATTCACATTTGGTTAAGTTGCCCACTCTGCGCACACCCATCAACCACCCCGACTCCTATGGCAGACTCTCTCAGTCTCCCTGGCGCTGACTTTGGGCCTTGGCTGCCGCCGGTGTCCCGATTGCATCCTGAGCTATATAACTCACTTTGTAATTGCTAGGTTTGCTTTCTCTGATCCCGCGTTTGACTTGGGACAAGATGTCTGTCCCTCCAGTGAGTCCATCCATCCGCATAGCTTCGGCCTTTCACATTATGCTCCAGGTTTCGTCAGGCGAAACTGGGGATTTAATATAAAACAACACTGTAGTTAGAGATGGATGCTTATTTAAATAAGGTCGCTGATTAGACTCACCTTTAATATAAAACACCAGAGGTAAGGCACATTTGGTCCCTCTTATGGTGGCGGCACTGTCACCCGCCGCGCGCTTCGTCGGGTGGCTGTGCGACCCGCCTCGGATAGCGGCGTCAAATGTTGGGTGGCTTCGGGTGCCCTACACCGTGTTATTAAACACCGTCAGTTGGTCATATGGAAGATATGACTGGAGAGATGCTGTCCCCTCCGTCCTGCATCGCCAAGCAGACCCCAGCATGCAGGGGATCGAGGTTATCATTGTTGTTTTGGTAGGGGCGCTCGTGCCGCCCTTGTTTGCTCACTGCTTGTACATATTAGGGTTAGGGTTAGGTTAGGTTAGGTTAGGTTAGGTTAGGTGGTTGATGACAAAAACACACAAGGGAGCTTGTTGCGGAAGCTAGGACAACAGGGAGATGGGGATCCAACTCCAAACCTGTTTCGCTTATAAGCTCTTCAGGTCCTGCTTACTCATTCTTATTACTCATGCTTTAAAGCGCCTTACTCATGGTCTTGGCGCTCACTAATGCTTATAGATCGTCTTAATCAGCCCTTTAATCAGCAGCTCAATAAGCGCCAAGACTTTCTCACTAATCGTGATAGTCATCTCATCTTACAAAGACTGATGTGTCAGTGGGCCTGACTAACCTGAGCCTGGGCCCTAAGGCCCAGAAGCATGTCAAAGACATGTGACTTACAGACTCAGGCACGCGCTTACATCGTTCTTACCTTGCCCTAGGGGTTAGCCTGTGCCTGCGGGGTTAGCCGGTTAGGGTTCGGGTTAGGGGTTCGGGTTAGCTAGAACAGATGTGTTGTTAGCGACGTGAAGACATTCCGATTAAGGAATTGTACTCACGGTTAGAGTTACCGTTAGGGTTTAGCGGTTCCCTAGAGGTTCTCGGTTAATACCGTCTGCGGATGCGCAGATACCGTGGTACGTACAAGTAGCATTAGTACATGTTGAAGGAATTCAGCTTTCCGATATGGGCCTAGTAGCGTTAGTACGTATAACCTCTCCCGCGTACGGGGAAGTACAACAACCGACGTGTTGGACCTGTATCGTGATAGGAGCACATTATCTGTACCCCAACGTTTGAAAAATGTAATCGGGATCGACGACGTCTGAATCTCCCGACAGCTCATCGCTGTCAGTGTCCATTGAGTTTCGATCAGGATCTGTAGCATCATTTTCAAGCTGAGTGATGACCGTCTTCTTCCAAAGACTAGTAAGGTCGAATAGATTCTTAGTGCGTTTGCGACTGACAATCATTCGGCGATTTAGGATGTTGATTTTCCGTATGTCTGGCATCCGACTTGGGCCGCTGGAAGTGTCAATGAGAGTACTTGATTCCTCAAACATGACATCCATGGCACCGGTATCGGAGCTGAACTTAGGGTATCTGAGACTATAATGTCCAGATTCGGCAGCGGTAAACCACTGCCGCCAAAATCCTAGGACGACATCACCTAATTCCTTTGCGGAGAAGTAATTCCAGGCCGTGTTGAAACTAGATTTCAGTACAAGAACTTCCTCGGGGGCGCTCGGCTGTGTAGGCACAGTCAAGCGTTTTTTCCACCTTTCTTGAAAGTTATCTGAAACCCATTTGTGAACAAGGTCTGACGGGTAACCACGCTTAACGTAGAGTCCAACAAGGGACTGAACGGCATCAATGTAGTGTGAATGAAGACTACAAAGCGTGGAAAGCCGGGACATCTCACCAATGAAGGTTCCCCTCTTTACATCGAGGGGATGATGTGATATCCATGGAATTCTCTCCTGATGGGAACGCGACTTGCGGTATGGCATGTGTTGCAACTGCATGTGTTCGTCCACATACAGTGTCATGTCCAGGAACACTTGGTAGTGATTGGACGCGTTCCATTCTATAGTGCAACCATCGAATTTGACTACTGAGATAATTTGTAGTGCCTCCGCTTCAGAGGAGGCGTATACAATAGCAAAGCAGTCATCGATGTAGCGCCCGTAAAATGGTATTAGCGGGTGCTCGAGGATCTTAATCTGGTGCTCGTGCCACCAACCATAAAGGTTGGCTAGGTCGGGTGCACATGCAATGCCCATTGCAAGGCCTTGCACTTGTCGATAGATTGTATCCTCAAATCGCATAAGCAAATTTTCGTTGGCCACGGTCAGACATCTTATGAACATTTCCATGTCACGGAGTCCGTCTATCGATGTAGCTTTTCCACCATACGTGAACTCTTCATACATGTGCGTGATAACATCAAGACAATGTTTGAGAGGAATGTTGGGGTAGAAGGCTACGACATCGCCGGTTACAATATAGAACCGACGACGTGGCGTCAATTTAATTTGACTCAATTTTATCGCCAGGTCTTTGGACCCATGCAAGATAGCAGGCGCCGATTTAATAATCGGTTTGAGTTTTTTACTGATGTACTTGGCCGCCGGGTTTTGGATGGCGCTGTGACAAGGCACAATAGGCCGCATTTTCACTGGCTCCTTATGGATTTTAGGAATGCCGTGAAATACGGGTAGCACATGTTGGGTTCCTGGTTCCGTAATACGGTGCCGCAAGAATTTTCCGAGTTGTTGGCCATAATGAAGGTAGTTATCAGCGTAAATTGCAAGACTCTCCATTTCAGTACATTGGTGGTCACATATGGCTTGCATCATAAGAGCGTCAACAACTTTGTAGTTGTTGCGGTCAGACAGAAGCTCGAGACACTTTTCTTTGATCCATGTCCGCTCAGACACTGCTATTCCCAAATTCTTATCGGTGTTTGTGACAACATAGTTGTTTTCGATCAAGAATTGTTGAACGAGGCGAGGCGAGGGAGCGAGCGATTTAAATATGCTATTCGCATCTTCAGCTGGTATTTTTGATATCGTTTTGTTAACGAAGATCGAGCCCAAGCTGAGGCCATGTTCAAGATAAGCTGGTAATTTAGGGCCGCGCGGGGTAACGTGCGGCACCTCATAGTCCGGATCATAGAAATCATTGGTATCGGTTTTAGTGAAGGAGTAGTACAAACGCCATCTAATACGATTGGCGAAGTCATTCCAAGCATCCTTGATAAGGGATGTATTTCTTGGACTATGAAACATATATTTCATACCGACACTAAGCTGATATTCGATATCCTCAGGCATATTAACTCCAGGCGAGCGATGAACATGATATTTGAATTGGGAAGCGAGTATAACATTTACAGGCGTATTCAGAATGATGTAATCTACCGCTGCAGGGAGTGGGACTGTAAGCAACCAGTCCGGGTAAGTGGCAGGCATGTCGTACCGGAAAGCCGCTAGGCTTTGCCCTTGCCCTTCTGCTGAGGTTTCTTGCCACCTCGCGGCGCCTTGCCCTTGGGGGCGTTGCTCTTGGGAGCGGGTTTGGGCGCTTTGGGATGTTTCCCAGCTTTGGGAGGTGGCTTTTTGGCGTTGCCCGCGCTCTTCTTGCCATCCTTGTTGCCCTAGAGCAAAGGAAGAAGAGTTAGAGTGGGACGAAGACGATTCAAAAGAACTGACTTTGCCCGGGGGGCCACGCTTGAGCAGACGCTTGGCGACAGCTTTCTCGACCAATTTCTCAATCGAGGGACCGGGCTTGGTAGCATCGGTCATCACTGCATCTGCTTGCTGCTGGAGCGCCTTCTTCTTGTGGAACTTGAGTTCCACTTTGAGAAAGGATGCCTCCGTGATGGAGATCACCCTGAAGGCGTAGACAACGCAGTCCTCCATGACAATGGATGCCAAGGATTTGGCCGCGTTGTTGTCCGACCAGCCGTTTAGGACAAGTTCACCCGCAGCGTTTTTGACAAGGTTGGGCAGCTTAGTGCGCGCCAAGATCTTGTCCGCCATCTGAATAATCAGAGGAGACAGCTCATTGAAGAGCGTCTGCGGAGTGAGTGCATCCTCCAAGTGCTTGACTTCTTCTTCCTTCGCCCGAATGGACGAAGCAAGAGCCTCCCGGAGATACTTGAGATGTATCTCCGTTAGGGCCGAGACGGACTCGACAGCAGCAGCTTGAGAGCTGAACTCCTTCGTGAGTTGGAGCTCAGGCGCTTTGGAGCGCACATGCGAGGGGTATGTCCCTGCAGCTAGGGTTAGGTTAGGTTAGGGTTAGGGTTAGGTTAGGGTTAGGTGGTTGATGACAAAAACACACAAGGGAGCTTGTTGCGGAAGCTAGGACAACAGGGAGATGGGGATCCAACTCCAAACCTGTTTCGCTTATAAGCTCTTCAGGTCCTGCTTACTCATTCTTATTACTCATGCTTTAAAGCGCCTTACTCATGGTCTTGGCGCTCACTAATGCTTATAGATCGTCTTAATCAGCCCTTTAATCAGCAGCTCAATAAGCGCCAAGACTTTCTCACTAATCGTGATAGTCATCTCATCTTACAAAGACTTATGTGTCAGTGGGCCTGACTAACCTGAGCCTGGGCCCTAAGGCCCAGAAGCATGTCAAAGACATGTGACTTACAGACTCAGGCACGCGCTTACATCGTTCTTACCTTGCCCTAGGGGTTAGCCTGTGCCTGCGGGGTTAGCCGGTTAGGGTTCGGGTTAGGGTTCGGGTTAGCTAGAACAGATGTGTTGTTAGCAACGTGAAGACATTCCGATTAAGGAATTGTACTCACGGTTAGAGTTACCGTTAGGGTTTAGCGGTTCCCTAGAGGTTCTCGGTTAATACCGTCTGCGGATGCGCAGATACCGTGGTACGTACAAGTAGCATTAGTACATGTTGAAGGAATTCAGCTTTCCGATATGGGCCTAGTAGCGTTAGTACGTATAACCTCTCCCGCGTACGGGGAAGTACAACAACCGACGTGTTGGACCTGTATCGTGATAGGGGCACATTATCTGTACCCCAACGTTTGAAAAATGTAATCGGGATCGACGACGTCTGAATCTCCCGACAGCTCATCGCTGTCAGTGTCCATTGAGTTTCGATCAGGATCTGTAGCATCATTTTCAAGCTGAGTGATGACCGTCTTCTTCCAAAGACTAGTAAGGTCGAATAGATTCTTAGTGCGTTTGCGACTGACAATCATTCGGCGATTTAGGATGTTGATTTTCCGTATGTCTGGCATCCGACTTGGGCCGCTGGAAGTGTCAATGAGAGTACTTGATTCCTCAAACATGACATCCATGGCACCAGTGTCGGAGCTGAACTTAGGGTATCTGAGACTATAATGTCCAGATTCGGCAGCGGTAAACCACTGCCGCCAAAATCCTAGGACGACATCACCTAATTCCTTTGCGGAGAAGTAATTCCAGGCCGTGTTGAAACTGGATTTCAGTACAAGAACTTCCTCGGGGGCGCTCGGCTGTGTAGGCACAGTCAAGCGTTTTTTCCACCTTTCTTGAAAGTTATCTGAAACCCATTTGTGAACAAGGTCTGACGGATAACCACGCTTAACGTAGAGTCCAACAAGGGACTGAACGGCATCAATGTAGTGTGAATGGAGACTACAAAGCGTGGAAAGCCGGGACATCTCACCAATGAAGGTTCCCCTCTTTACGTCGAGGGGATGATGTGATATCCATGGAATTCTCTCCTGATGGGAACGCGACTTGCGGTATGGCATGTGTTGCAACTGCATGTGTTCGTCCACATACAGTGTCATGTCCAGGAACACTTGGTAGTGATTGGACGCGTTCCATTCTATAGTGCAACCATCGAATTTGACTACTGAGATAATTTGTAGTGCCTCCGCTTCAGAGGAGGCGTATACAATAGCAAAGCAGTCATCGATGTAGCGCCCGTAAAATGGTATTAGCGGGTGCTCGAGGATCTTAATCTGGTGCTCGTGCCACCAACCGTAAAGGTTGGCTAGGTCGGGTGCACATGCAATGCCCATTGCAAGGCCTTGCACTTGTCGATAGATTGTATCCTCAAATCGCATAAGCAAATTTTCGTTGGCCACGGTCAGACATCTTATGAACATTTCCATGTCACGGAGTCCGTCTATCGATGTAGCTTTTCCACCATACGTGAACTCTTCATACATGTGCGTGATAACATCAAGACAGTGTTTGAGAGGAATGTTGGGGTAGAAGGCTACGACATCGCCGGTTACAATATAGAACCGACGACGTGGCGTCAATTTAATTTGACTCAATTTTATCGCCAGGTCTTTGGACCCATGCAAGATAGCAGGCGCCGACTTGATAATCGGTTTGAGTTTTTTACTGATGTACTTGGCCGCCGGGTTTTGGATGGCGCTGTGACAGGGCACAATAGGCCGCATTTTCACTGGTTCCTTATGGATTTTAGGAATGCCGTGAAACACGGGTAGCACATGTTGGGTTCCTGGTTCCGTTATACGGTGCCGCAAGAATTTTCCGAGTTGTTGGCCATAATGAAGGTAGTTATCAGCGTAAATTGCAAGACTCTCCATTTCAGTACATTGGTGGTCACATATGGCTTGCATCATAAGAGCGTCAACAACTTTGTAGTTGTTGCGGTCAGACAGAAGCTCGAGACACTTTTCTTTGATCCATGTCCGCTCAGACACTGCTATTCCCAAATTCTTATCGGTGTTTGTGACAACATAGTTGTTTTCGATCAAGAATTGTTGAACGAGGCGAGGCGAGGGAGCGAGCGATTTAAATATGCTATTCGCATCTTCAGCTGGTATTTTTGATATCGTTTTGTTAACGAAGATCGAGCCCAAGCTGAGGCCATGTTCAAGATAAGCTGGTAATTTAGGGCCGCGCGGGGTAACGTGCGGCACCTCATAGTCCGGATCATAGAAATCATTGGTATCGGTTTTAGTGAAGGAGTAGTACAGACGCCATCTAATACGATTGGCGAAGTCATTCCAAGCATCCTTGATAAGGGATGTATTTCTTGGACTATGAAACATATATTTCATACCGACACTAAGCTGATATTCGATATCCTCAGGCATATTAACTCCAGGCGAGCGATGAACATGATATTTGAATTGGGAAGCGAGTATAACATTTACAGGCGTATTCAGAATGATGTAATCTACCGCTGCAGGGAGTGGGACTGTAAGCAACCAGTCCGGGTAAGTGGCAGGCATGTCGTACCGGAAAGCCGCTAGGCTTTGCCCTTGCCCTTCTGCTGAGGTTTCTTGCCACCTCGCGGCGCCTTGCCCTTGGGGGCGTTGCTCTTGGGAGCGGGTTTGGGTGCTTTGGGATGTTTCCCAGCTTTGGGAGGTGGCTTTTTGGCGTTGCCCGCGCTCTTCTTGCCATCCTTGTTGCCCTAGAGCAAAGGAAGAAGAGTTAGAGTGGGACGAAGACGATTCAAAAGAACTGACTTTGCCCGGGGGGCCACGCTTGAGCAGACGCTTGGCGACAGCTTTCTCGACCAATTTCTCAATCGAGGGACCGGGCTTGGTAGCATCGGTCATCACTGCATCTGCTTGCTGCTGGAGCGCCTTCTTCTTGTGGAACTTGAGTTCCACTTTGAGAAAGGATGCCTCCGTGATGGAGATCACCCTGAAGGCGTAGACAACGCAGTCCTCCATGACAATGGATGCCAAGGATTTGGCCGCGTTGTTGTCCGACCAGCCGTTTAGGACGAGTTCACCCGCAGCGTTTTTGACAAGGTTGGGCAGCTTAGTGCGCGCCAAGATCTTGTCCGCCATCTGAATAATCAGAGGAGACAGCTCATTGAAGAGCGTCTGCGGAGTGAGTGCATCCTCCAAGTGCTTGACTTCTTCTTCCTTCGCGCGAATGGACGAAGCAAGAGCCTCCCGGAGATACTTGAGATGTATCTCCGTTAGGGCCGAGACGGACTCGACAGCAGCAGCTTGAGAGCTGAACTCCTTCGTGAGTTGGAGCTCAGGCGCTTTGGAGCGCACATGCGAGGGGTATGTCCCTGCAGCCTGATGCTGCAACCACTTTTGCAAAGTGGAGCGGCAGTTGTTGAGCTTGGAAGCCAACGAACTGATGCCTTTCAAAGGCTCCGCTAGGACAACACGATAATCATCGCTGATCATCGAGATGAGCTCATCCACAGTGGATGCACCCTGCAATAGGGTGTGACGGCGTAGCCGGGCAGAAGCCGCGGCGTCACCATCAACGCTCTCCATCCCCATTGAGGCGTTAGCCCCTGGGGTGGAAGCCCGAAGGAAGGTGGTAGCATTGGTCATCGACATTACTATCAGAGGAGGGAGGGGGAGAGGAAAGTGTGGAAGGTTAGGTGGTTGATGACAAAAACACACAAGGGAGCTTGTTGCGGAAGCTAGGACAACAGGGAGATGGGGATCCAACTCCAAACCTGTTTCGCTTATAAGCTCTTCAGGTCCTGCTTACTCATTCTTATTACTCATGCTTTAAAGCGCCTTACTCATGGTCTTGGCGCTCACTAATGCTTATAGATCGTCTTAATCAGCCCTTTAATCAGCAGCTCAATAAGCGCCAAGACTTTCTCACTAATCGTGATAGTCATCTCTAACTATATTCTTCCTGGAATGGTACCCACGATTCCGGATTTAGTCGGCTAGCTAGCCGAGCGTACCCGAGCTCGGCTAGCCTCGGGTATTCTCGGTTAGCCTCGGGTATTCTCGCCTAGCTAAGCGGGTGGCTGTGTCAGCTGCACCGAGCAGCATTTGGTTATTGTTTGCTGCCTTGGGCTCTCGCGTATTCTCGCTTAGCCTCGGGTATTCTCGCCTAGCTAAGCGGGTGGCTGTGTCAGCTGCACCGAGCAGCATTTGGTTATTTTTTGCTGCCTGGGGCTCTCGGGTATTCTCGCTTAGCCTCGGGTATTCTCTAACTATATTCTTCCACGACTCGTACCCACGAGTTCGGAGTTAGTCGGCTAGCTACCCGAGCGTACCCGAGCTCGGTTAGCATCGGGTATTCTCACCTAGCTAAGCGGGTGGCTGTGTCAGCTGCACCGAGCAGCATTTGGTTATTTTTTTTGCTGCCCTGGGCTCTCGGGTATTCTCGCTTAGCCTCAGGTATTCTCGGCAATTGAAGTGGGTGGCTATGTCTCATGCACCAAGCAACATGTGGCTGTACTGTGCTGCCGGGTAATCTCGGCAATTTCAGCGGGTGGCTGTGTTGAATGCTGCAAGCAACATTTGGGCTTTTTTGCCTGCCTATGGCTGTCAGGTAATCTCGGCAATTTAAATGGGTGGCTATGCAAGATGTGTTGAGCAACATTCGGCTGCCCTAAACTGTTGGTTGATAGTGGCAGCTCAAGTGGGTGGCTGTGGCAGATGCTGCCAACAACATTTCGGCCTTTTTTTGCTGTACTAGGCTGTTGTTAATTCTCACTTGCAGAGGTGGCATGTAGGTTAGGTAAGCATGTAACCGTGGTTGTGTGGTGATGTCATCGCAGACAATTAGAATAAAGTGAGTGTGGACTTCATTTTCTAATGACTGTTTCAACAAACACAGCAGGAATAGCCCCAGGGTCAAACATTGGTTGGTAGCCCACCCCACATGAGACACATCATTGCTTGTGCTAGGGTCTCAGCACAAAGCAAAGTCGTGCGTGTCAAAAAATACTGTGCCTTGACCAAATCCGGTGCTGGCCAGTGTCATTGCTCTACTTTGACACTTACACAACCGGTTCACATACATCCATACAGCTTGTTTTTTTCTTGTGTTCCAAACCAGTGGAAGCTATAGTTGTTTATTTTTCTTCAAAATGAACAAGAATTGAAGGGAAAGGTGATAACCGGTATACACCATACAGAAAGCTCGGTAGAAGTGCACTTTCACTTATTCCAGCCATGATCTTTTTCTGTGGTCCCAAAATGGAATGTTGCTGTATGTCCCCGGCCAGCTCACTAGAGGATCAGAAAGAGAATATAGTTTGCACAGCCAAAGTTGTGGGATTTGGAGGGACAAGAACTTGTTAGCACTGCATTGGAGAGAATAAGCACAATTAGAAGTTTAATGGAACATGTATCATATGGGATGATGGTAAACCACACTTGGGTCTTTTGGAGAGAGGTGATGAGGAAGCAATGTTGTGTCTTGCAAATAAAAGAAGAATTCAGAGATCACTATGATTTTGGCCCTTTACAAACCACTACCTTCCTCTTTGGGAATGATATTGATGATATCTTCCTTTTTGGGGATCTACAACATGCCATTTTGGGAAGACCCAAAGTGATTGTGCTCAAGATGTAAGGTAACCGGCAGAGGACACCCATCATGGATAGCCTATAAATATGTGTGGTACCCAGGCACATGGATGACACAATGGGTCTCCGCCGCTATGGACAATTGATTTGTATTATTATTTGAGACTCAAGCTAGCGATGGACAAGGTGGAGTGGTGCGCAAGGTTCTGACACGGAACGCATCGGTTTTTGAAGGGCTTCAACATGGGAGATGTGCCAAGTCCCAAGTGCCGCCCTAGTATCATTCCGCCTTCCTGGCAAGTCTTCATTACCAGAAAAAACAGCCTAAAAAACGACGGTCCTGCCAGGGGCCCACCGGGCCCGCAGCCCAGCGCCACCCGCCTCCCAGCCAGCATGGTCATGGTTTCAACTCCCGCAAAACGGCGGGAGTTGTCGCGTGATCCAGATTCCAGCATCACGTGATTTTTTTATGGGACGACGCGACCCCCAACACCCAACGTTCAGCTCTGAGAGCTGAGCGCTGGGCACCTGGTCGATGGACCGCAGGCCCTCAGGCCTCAGATGGTGCGCCCCGAGCACCCGTATCGACTTTATTCAGAACCTCGGCAGAGTCGGCACGGTAATCATCACGCTGTGACAGCCGCTGTCAACGCACCTCTTCCCTTTACCACCATCTCTGGAGTTGTCCCGCCGCCTGCGCATTCGCCGCCGCACGCTGCCGTTGCTCCTGGCGCTGACGCCAAAGCCGCCGCAGCCGCTGTTCAGAATGCTTTCCCGTGCCCGCGCCCTCGGCTCGCTCTCTCGCTCGAGTGTCATTGCCCTGTCCCTCGTGCTCGCTCCCTCTGCCGATGCCAGCGCTCCTGCTCCCGCACCCTGCCGCTCTCTGCGCTCTCTGCGTCCCGCTCATCTTAAAGATGCTGCCATAGTATCTAAAGGTGCGTCCGCTACTCCTCATTTTACCTCAACGCTGGCTCCTGTACAGTCGGTGCGCGCTCTTTGGAGATGCACTCGCCGTCCGACCACACCCTGCACGCGTACGCTACCATTGGCGCTCAGCGCACGCCCACCCGCCGCTCGCACAGGCGCACCGCGTCGCCGCCGTCGCCGCCTCGCTGCTCAAGCCGCCACAGCGCGCACCCTCCGACACCGCGCATGCGCCGCTTCCACTCGCGCTCCGGAGGACCAAGCCGGGCGACCTTCATCCCTGCAAAGGCCGCTAGTCCACACCAGCGTGCGCGCCGCCCGTCCCACCTCCGCTGCCGCCACGTCCACGCCCGCCGCGTGCACAATCGCCCGCCCCCCCCCGTGCCGCGCGCACAGACTCGCCCGAGCGCGTGCGCCTCCTGTACCGCTGCGTCGTCACCGTGCGCGTACGGCTCCCCGCCCTTACACCCGACGTGCGCGCCGCCGCCTTCGAGCGCCTCACGCACTCTCCGCTGCACAGCGATCGAGCATGCAGCACGCCGCCGTCCACCTTTGCCCCGTCGCTCGTCGCCACGGACGTCCCCGCACCTCGACGCCTGCACGCAGGGCCCCGGCGCAAGCCGCGCACGCCTTCTCGCCAGCGAATACGCTGCGCGTTGGGAGTGCGCGGCTCGCCACGTCCCCCGCTTCCACGTCACTCCGCTGCGCTCTCGCCTCGTATGCAGCCAGACGCCGTTGAGCGCCACTACGTTGCCGCCGGAACCTCTCGATGCTGTCGGTGCGTGTTCCGCTCAACTAGAAAGTACAGATATTGACTTATTGAATAGTTCGTTCACGGTCATGGCCCCCGTTACGAGGTCTCACGTAGTTTCGTGGGGAGCATGCGACGTCACAACGCTGTTCTCGATCAGGGTGGCGCAACGCGCGCGAGCAAACGTACGGGCAGGGTCGGACTGCCCGCAGCGCGGATGTCGAGTCGTGCGCAAGAGCCCGCGTGTGCGCAAACACACCTGCAGCGCACGAGCCCCGGAAATCACAGTGTTTCGCTCGACGTCCTGGGAACGGGCTCCGGCCCTGCGCTCTAAACCCCCGTGGCCTACACGGCGCTGGCCCGTGCGCAGATTCACGCGAGCAGCGCTGAGGCCGCTGAGCCACAAGCTCCGCAACAACATCGCCCCCGTCTCGCGCGACTCTTGGGGCGCTCCCTCAAGCGCCTCACTCGTGCCCCACCCCCCCCATCTCGCGACTTCCCGGGACTCGGTGCGGCGGTCCCGCCGCATGCGTCGCTCGGAGTCGCACGTGCGCGAATGCGGCGGGCGAAGCGAAATGCGCCTTGCCTCGCTCGCCCTCCCACCGTCTTCCCCGGGCCGATTCCTCGCGAACAGCGCGGGGAGCGACGGCACGGCGGTCTCGAGACGGGCACAGGCGCAGCGTGAGCACGCGCACCGACGTGCGCCGTCCGACGCGCAACGCTCGCGCGCGCGGACGGCGCACGTCGGTGCTCCCGCTGCCCGCGCAGGACAGGATTTTTGTAAGATTTGCTGCTGTCTTTTGACCACGTGACCTGGGCTGGCACCGTCGCTGACTCAGCCGCTGCTACCAAAAAACAATGCCGCATGCGGTTTCATCCCACTCTTCGTCTATATCCATTCAATGTGAAGCCCCTCCCATTCTCACTTCCCCGGGGTCTGATTCCCTCCTATATAAGGCTCCAACTTTAGCTTTATATTGTTCGTAGCAAGTTACAACCTAAGTACTGGACTACTAGTACTGTTTTTCTTTGGTTCCCTCTGTGACTCCTCGCAAACGGTAAACAGCCAGTAAGGTTTTCAAGCCGTTTATCTCACTCGGGTCGATAAATGACCGGGCTGCAGGCTCGAAGGGTGTTCAGAATAGAATATGTTTTGAATAAATAAATGGTAAGTATATAATATGATATAATACCACGTGGCTCTCCCCAGGATTTCCCGGGGACATCATGCATCCGGAGCCGCAGACTATCTCAGGGATAAGTGAGCCCTTTCATGCACATTGTCAAAGCAGTGTCCTGCTTCAACGTTTCAACTGTGCATGTGAGTCTCTGACGAGTGTTCCTCTGCCGCCCGCGTGCCGGGCGCATCCGCACGCAGCATGCTTTTTTTGATACCAGTACCACACCACCTCAACGTTAAACATCTCGTTGAACACTAGGGCCAGCGACAATTGAATTCCGATTTAGCGCTCGTTTGGCGCTCGGAGTCGCAGGCACAGCGCGGATCACGGGTAGCTCCGGCCTCATACACGTGGTGCCACCGCTTTGCTTCCACACCACATCGATGATTTTCCAGCCCTCTACCGCGCGCCGATGGATCCTTGAACGCGTCTCGTTATCTCAGGGGCCCTAATCCAATCTTCAAAGCTTAATGACCTATCAAGGCACCGAACTCACGCTGTGGACCGTTTGCTCGTCGCATCTCGTCACGGTCCTCATCGAGCGCTCATCGATGCATCATTGCAATCGTCCCGTTAAACCCAGTGCGTAACGGCCTTCTCGTGCTGAAACACGCGCTAATTTGACTAGGGATCTCTAGGTCGTTGTGTACTATCATGGTCTAGCGCTCGCAGGATCCGCGCTCTGTCATCGATTCATCAAGAACCAAAAGAGAAACATGAAGAACTCCGGTCTAACCGCGACGCTGAAGAGTGGGAGGCGCGCGGGGGGTGTGGAGGGTGTGGAGGCGCGTGGAGCAGGCGCTGCCAGGACGGGACGCTGCGGACGCCGCTGGGGCCACCGTTACCTGCGCCTGATCTCACTCAGCCCTCTCGCTCGTCGCCCCGCCCCCCGCATCTCGCTCTTCGCGCCCACGCCGCCGCCCGCCCTTCGCTGCTCCTGCCCGCTCGCACGCCGCACTCCGCGACGTCGCAACAAGGTGCGCCCGCTGCTGTCATACTGCACCACAACGCTAACTCCCATATAGCGTGCTCGCTCCCCTCGCTTGTCCCGCACACTCTTGCCGTTCTGGCCACCGCTTTCGTGCCCCCGCTCACTCGATGTCTCCTGCCAGCGCTCGGTGCGCCGCCCGCATTCACCCGCCGTGTCCCCGCCCCGTCCCGCACACGCACGCTACGACGCCGTTTAGCGAACATTCCCCTCGCCGTCCGCTCGCGTTCCCTGGGATCAAAACAGGTGGCGCATTCCCTGCTGCCCCGCGATCGACGCAGGTCCACGCCAACGTGCGCGCTCGTCCTGCCGCGTGCCGCGTCTGCGACCGCCCGATTCCCGTGCCGCGCTCACAGACTCGCACACGGATCCGTGTCCGAGGTGCGAGCGCGGCTCGTGCTGCCCTGCCATGTCACCCGGCCGGCGCCTTGTGCGCTAACTCGTCTCGATCGGCCGCAAGGACACACGACTTCGTGTGTACGGCAGCGCGGGGTACGTCGCGCCTTTCTCAGAGCGCCGACGCAGCTCGCCAGCGCCCGCCCGCCTCTTCCGCCCCAACGCGGCCCATGCACGCCGCAACCCCACCGCGCTTCAACGCCGCTGTCCTTCCCTATTAAGTACGCTGCTTCTGCGCTATTTCTTCTCTCCTTACTGACAGTTGTATATTTCTAGAGACCACTCTGAAAGCGACTCCGCCGCTGCGCGATTTGCGCGCGCAGTGCGCAGAGTCGGCCTGCGAGCAAATCGTCGCAAATCGTTGCCGCCGCCCCTCACACGCATCGAGCGCGTTGACCGCATGGTGCTCGTATCGAACGCCGACTTTACCGCTGCCGCGCGCGTGCTGCCGCCCACGAGTCCGGAGGTCGGTGTGCGCGCAGCTCCGTCCCACGCGCGTGTCTGCGTCTCCCACCCGTGACCGCCCCGCGCCGCGCTCTCACATCCACTCGCAGCAGCGCCGTGTGTTGCGTGCGACCACCGGGAGCATCCTCGCCGCCCACGCTGCTTCGGTGTATGCACACCCGTCCCCTCCCGCCACCGTGCGGCTCTTAACCCCACTCCAGCACGCAGCCGCCAGACTCGCAGACCCGCGCCCCCTTCTGCGCTCCAGAACGCCCCCGCCGTATGCGCTCCCTCCATCCCCCGTTGCATGGCGAGCTAATCCTGCCCTTGCTTTCTCAGCACCCCGACCGCCGCCGCCGCGCTTTGGCCGCGCTCGTACTCGACGCTCGTCCCGCAGCGTCCCATTCTTGACGCATAGATTTCAACTCGAATCGTCTCTAAATTGCTTGACTACCAGCCTACTACAATCGCACCATGGTAAGTACTTCATGCTCTAACGCCGCCTTCAAATGTCTGCCTTGACCAGTAGAACTCGACGCTGACAGTCGAGGTGCCGCTGACTCGACTTCAAGCGCGTCATCAGGAAGTACTCAATTTATCTCCACATCGTCCTAATTCACTGGGACCATGAGACCGTCTCTAATGGCGTTGAAATTGCGAGCCCGGCTCTCGAATCCGCCACCTGGATTGACTTTTAATAAGTCGTCAGTAAGTCCTACAATGTGTTTTGAGCTCTCTATTCTGACTTTGACCATTGGATCTGGCCTTGACCGCGTTTCCATTCCATTCAAACGCGCCACGGTAAGTACTAGTTCATCCTACAACGCAGCCTTTATTCTGATTTAACCCAGTAGAATTCAACTCCGTTGTTCTTTTACGGGGTGAGGGCGCTTGCGCTGACTCCGCGTTGACTTCACCTGAAATTACTGGCAAGTACTCCAAATATTGTTATATCTTCACATCCTTCATTATAACACGCACGTGACTCTCCCGGGAAGTCCAGGGAAATTCCCTGGCCTGGGAATCCATGGAGCCCTCGTACTAGTAGCCCTCAGAGAAAAGCGTGACGTCGAGGTAGAGCACGACGCCTCACATCAACCTCACATTGATGTATCCTTTGTGAGCCGGGACACCGCTTGAACGTGTCCTCCCGAACTGCGCACCATTTGTAGCGCGTCCGGAGTGAAGGTGAGACCCTTCTTGATCCATGCACTGTTGCTCATTGCCTCAGCGCTCCCGCACAAACCAAGCCCCGACAGCCCTCCGAGTCCGGCGCCGTTGCCTTTCTACATCAAGAACTCTCTCTCTGCCCGAGCATCACCTGTGTTGGACGCGCAAGGGGGCGCTCCGCAAGCGCGGCATCCGGCATAGTCGACTCTCTTTGACTGACTATCCGGTGTCCTCTCGAGGCAAGATGTCTATTTCCTATCGAATCTCAATGGCTGACTTCCATATTTCAACCCAGGGGCCGTTTTTAAGCTTCAACTGACTACGGTCAGGTTTTCGCTCTCGAGATAATTTCCAATCATAGTATTGATTCCCCAATCACTGACTTATGACTTTCTTACCGTTACAGGGCGTTGTTATATCTGACTGGCTTCAACTGACGTGGGTTAGCAAACACATCGAGACCATGCTTGAGTCAAATTCAGTTCGTTCAAGTCTCCGGATTCTAATGGTTTTTTAGGTACTATTCACATGGGCCTTAACCCAGTCCTATCTATCATAGTCCAGTCGAACTCTACGTTTCTGAGTAGGTATCTTGTCAAGATCTACCTATCGTCACCCAATGAATCGCCGCCCCGCGCTCTAAAACACCTGTCGTGCAAACCCCGTGCCGCGCGGGCAGAGTCGCCCGCGACTCTGTGGGTAGCCGTGCTCGCGCGGCATCACGAGCGTTGTCCGTGCCATCGCGCGCATAAGGTCCTGTCGCCGCCGGCGCTGCGCTCGTGGCCCACCCGCACCTCGAGTCGCGTGGCAGAAGCCACAATGGCAGCATGTTCGAGCCGGCGTGCGTCCCGCCTGCGTTGCGCAACAAGACACGAGTGCGCTGGTTCGCGCTCGCATGATCCCCTTGCGCGATACGCGAAGCTGACGGCGCATCGGGCGTTCAACCCTACTTCTCGCACGCACGACCATCCCCGTGCAACGCGGCGGACGCCGTCATCGGCTATGGCATCTGGGGCGCGGCGAGCGGCGACGTGCGCGATTTGCGCGTGTCCCCGCAGTCCCCGTGCGAACGAGTCGAGCCGGGATGGTACGGGGATGCGCGCGAGGCGCAAGCCGTGCTCTTGAATCCGCGCCGCCCGTGCGCGCAAGTCTCAGCGCGAGTTTATGGCGGCGCCTTAGCTTTTTTGCTGTCCGTCCCTATACCTTCCGCGCCCCTTCCGCGCCGCCCCCGATGCGTCTGCGGTATGCCCAATCGGTAGAATCGCGCTTGCGCCCGCGCTTATCGAGCGCGAGGACGCGTTCGGGCTTTAATTGCGAGCGTGTGGAGGCGGCGAGCTCAGATCCTAGCCCCCGCGCCGCCACCAGCTTTGCGCGAGGAATGGGTGGGTCGCTTCCGCGCTGCGCACGAGCGGGCGCCGTCGAGTCCAGTCCGCTCGCGTGTCGCTGCAGCGCGCGGCGCTCAACGCTGCAGACTCAACGTCCGCACTAATCGAGCTGCGTAGCAAATCAAAGCGGTTTCCTGGGGGCAGCACGGGTGCCCAACGCGGCGTCGTCGCAATCGTGAGGGCAGGCTGCGAGACACACGGCGGCAGCAGGACGGGCGGCAGTGGCGAGCGTGCGACGCAGAAACGCTGTAAACAGAGCTGGTGGATGTACACCTGCGTTTGAATACTTGTACTCACCTGTGTTTGCTTGCGAGTTTGACCTCGGGGCTCAACTTGAAGCGCCGCGCGGGCAGCGCTGCGTGGTCGTGAGTTGGGCAAAGGATTTCGGCCCAGTGCAGCGGCCCCCTCTGCACCGCTGCCGATCTTGAGCTGGAGTCGTCTGCAGCAAAAGACTAGAAACTGTGTCTCGCTTGCGTCGAAGTCACATTTGCGAAGACCAGGAAATTTGAGCCTGATTCCGGCTTGTTCAAAGTTGTGATAGCACGGCATCGCGGGCGTCGAATGCTGCCCAACTATATGTAAGTCATTGGAGTGGCTGCTAGAATGACTCACTCATTCTGCTTTCGAGATGCGCAGCAGACACGTGGTTTTGGCAGCGAAACTTGAAGGACATATCAGTCGCCAAGATTCATATGAACAGCAAAAAAGCATGAAAAACGGACCCCGCGCCGGCGAACACGAAGGTCGGCGCCATGCTGTTTGCACCTTGTCTGTCGGATGGTCCGCCTTTTCCCGAGCGGACGCGCTGCTACCTGACGGTCAGAATACAGTGAGATTTGTACATACCTGCATCCAAGTAGTCCGGAGTGTTCGTTCTAGAGAGCACAAGGGGCGAGTTCAAGAGCAAGCTTCAGCCTAGGCATTGAAGAAGCGTTGTAGGGGTCCACAGGACCACAATCATGAGCGTGCGTCGCAGGGATTTCAGACACTACTGCTCCGAGACATTTGAAAGAAGCCGGATGCAGTTCAGAGCTGCGATATGACTCAGCCAGATAAACACAGAGAGGAACCGGAGCATTCAATTGCAGTAGACACGAGGACGCGTCGAGATGAGCGCAGGAAGCAAGGGGGAATTCGGATCAAACGGATCAAGGACGCGCAAGCATACGCAAAGCTTCTCTTGCTCCTCACCGCAAGCTCACCGCCAACTCGTTCTCGGCGGCGCCCTTCGAAAGTTCGACAACTCTTGGGACAGGCGTGGGCTCGCGGCATGGAACACGGCCGCTGATGCTGGTTCCGGCCATTTTCCTGGCGGCGGGCTCTATGATATCGACAGGCCTTTCACCAAACTCTGCGCCGCCTCGCACCTCGCCGACCTTGCTTGCTCTCAGACGAGTGTTACGCCGCTACCGCTGCACACGGCCGTGCTGTGGCGCTTGCTCCGTGCGCTTCGCAAGCTGTACGTGGGCGGGTGAGAAAAGAAAAGAAAATGCTTTGAATCAGGAACAAAAATCATGTGACCCTCCCCGGGAAGTTCGGGAGGGTCAGACCGGTCAGCCCGCGTTCAGCTCAAGCACCCCACTTGCGAAAGGTTCAAGATCTTGAACTTGCAGGATGTGGCCCCTGCGATAATCAGTCCGCTGGCGCGCCTACTAGTAGCGCCGGATCACATTGTACACGTGGCTAGTAGGGCTTAGGGTTCCTGCCGACGGACTCGACCGGCCTCACTCAGACTGTGCACGACGGTCATGAACGGCGCCCAGTCGACGCCCGCGAACTCGCCACCGCCGGGACTAGACTGCCCCAACGTACGCTCCGCGCTGCCCGCCCCCCTCGTCACAACAAGGTACGTTCAACCCTATATCTACTTACGCAGGTACGCAGCCGCGCCTCCCTCCCGTCGCCGTCGATCCCACGTGCTGCCCCCGCCACCTCAATCTGCGAACCGCACGCTGCACGCCGCCCCGCCCAGTGACCTTCGTGCCGCCCACGCAGCCACGCCCGCGACTTCGCGGCTCGGTGTGCACCCGCGGTTCCGCGTCGTGACGTGGCATCCTCAGCGTACGCAGTCGTCCCGCCCGCGCCCGCAAGCCCGACGACGCGCGAGAACTCGCGCTCGTCTATCAACGCCCGCCCTCCCGCCAGGGTCAGCGCTTTCGCGCCTGCCGCCCTCGTCGATGCGCCTCCACACCCGTCCGGCAGGCAGCGTAAACCCGAGTCCCGTGAACGGTGCCGTGTTTACGCTGCTCCCCGCTTCCGCCTTGCCCGCGCCTCCCACTGCGCCGCGCCGTGCCGCGCGCGCAGAGTCTCCCGCGAATCCGCGGGTAGTCGTGCTCGCGCGGCTCCGGACAACGACGTGGCGCCGTCAGCGCTCGTGCGAAGCACCACGACCAGCCCAAAGCGCCCAAGCTGGAACGTCGACGCCTCACCTGCGTCAAGCGTGTCCCCCACCACACCCGCGTGCGAGTCACATCAGGGCTCAGATGCGTTTCTCGCTTCTCATTCCCATCCTATGTCCTGAAATCGCGTTTCTTTTGGCAAATAATCCCCCATCCCGACGCGCATGCAGCGACCACTGTCGGCGGCGCGCAGCATCACCAACGTCACCGTCGCTCATCCTGAACTATCCTGCGAGCTATACGCGAACGCGAAGACCGGTAGTCGCGCGCCCGAGACTCGCGAGCGATTTTTTAGCCGGACGCCGGCTCTACAGCGCTTTGATTCAAGAGCGTCCTTGCCAGTCCTTGCGCCCCATTATGTGAGCCCGTGTCATATCACGCCGCGAGAGAGCCACATTGCCCGCGCACACAAGAGCGGCGCTCAATCTCCTGGCGCCGCTTTTTTTAACAGTTACGT
The DNA here is from genome assembly GCA_029282135.1 of Mycena belliarum. NCBI lineage: Eukaryota > Fungi > Basidiomycota > Agaricomycetes > Agaricales > Mycenaceae > Mycena > Mycena belliarum. Next base: position 16,496 of record JARJCN010000101.1, on the reverse strand, counting down.
TCCCGGGGCTTCCAAATAATCCCTCACTCACAGAGTCGCAGGCCTGCTTACCCTACGCGGCTCTTCAACCTTAAACTTCGGCCACAACGTCTGCGCTCCTCTTTGGGTTCGGCGCCGCACCATCCTCGTCCTTCAAGAAACAGTGTTTTTTCGGCTCATGGCCGCAGCACGCTGTCCAAACACTAGATGAGTGATTTCAGTCCTTCGTCTCTCACATCGGGCCGCGTTCATACTCCAAGTCTCTCCTCTTCAGGTTCGCGAAGCGCGGCAGTCTATCTGTGTTATGCACCCGGTGCGCGACACCGTATCTCACTTTTAAGCACAGGCCGACCTCACCTTCACTCGCGCCTTATTGCTGATAGATACGTATGATATGCTCACCAATGATTTCTCTAAATTAACTTTGACCATTAGATTACAACTCCCGGGTACGCTACCCCTCGATCCCTCGGATACCTGTCGATGTAATGACCCGGGTAAGGCTGCTTGCTTCGCCCATTCTAGATCTGACTCCATTGATCCATGTATCTATCCATTGAGTCTTTCGGTCAGACTCGAACATCCAAATTTCAACTCCAACTGCGTTGAAGCCCAAGCGCTTGAGCTGCAACTTCAAACGAACTCTGGTATGTAATTTATTATTTTTCACATCCTTCGTTCAGAATTGATCAGCAGCTAACGGCCTTTGAATATCCCGACTCAAGAACGTAGTCCGACTTGGAACGACCTACAGTCAGTGCTCAACCGGTTTTGACTTCAAACATGCGACGGTATGTGGTTTAATGACTTTCACATCGTTCATTCTGACTGAAACTCTTAGATGGTCATCGTAACGGCCTTGAGATCTCAAAGCGCCGCTCCGAGCCGGATCGACCTCGAACAAGTCAAGGTGTCTTATCCTCCGTCGGATTCGTTATTCTGACTCGACAGTTAGATCTTGGCTCGACTGACCTTCAAGAAATCAAGCTCGCAAATTGATTAGGGCCCGTAGATTGAATTCTGGTAAGTTCTCGATAAGCCTTCGCATCCTTCACTGATCTTTACTGAAAGATTTGAACTCCAATGACGTTGGAACTCCCAGCCTGAGTCCGGGGCTCGCATTGGCTTCAATCGAATAAGTACCTCATTCTCCACGGCCTTTAACTTTCTGACCAAGTCGTGTTCGCGCGCTCGGGCCCCGCTGTTTCGGGCGCAAATTTGGATTCAAATGAATAGAGTGGGCCGGGGCGGCACAGGTGCGCATATCTTCTTCCTTGAGCCCGTCCTGCGCAGAGCACGCCACCCACGGGAGCCTGAGGTAGGGAGAGGGAGAGCGCGCATCGTCGCACGGGTGGACGAAGGCACGGACGACTGCAGTGCTCGTCGCGCTGGCGTACGCATGCGCACGCGCACGCGCACGCGCGTCTCCGTGCCGCGGAAATAGATAAGCGTACAGCGGCGGGGGCGCGCAGACACTGTGAGGTGAAAGGCGGCGGGGCGGCACACGCGTCGGTGCATGCACATGGGGGGGCTGCCCGTCTTCAGCCGAGGAAGCCGGACGGAGGTGGCGACGCCTGCTGCGTGGTCCTGCGGCGGTGAGGCCGTCGGGCGAGGAGGAAGGATGATCTCAACCATAAGTACTGTGTAAGTATCGTATGCACAATCAATGCATATTATGCGTTATTCATCGCTTCCTGGATGACTGGCATGGACTCTAAACGGGCCCAGAATCCGAAGCTGGCCACAAGTTAGCTTCGTCTACCGAAAAAAACGAAAAAAAGCCTGTTTTGATAGAGAAAAACATGTACTCAACCCTTACACGTGATCCTCCCAGGGAAGTCCAGGGAGTTCCCGGGAGCTCTCACAGCCCTCTTACAGGGGTCCCCGGGAAATCCTGGGGAGAGCACGACGGCTCTCGTGGCCTGATCGTTCTCCCCTCGCGCGAAATCCGCACAGTCAGACCCCGCATCAATGCACCGGCCCGGTAACCGTCACAGCGTGACGACCGCTGCTAGCGCATGTCCTCCCTTCACCACCATGGTCCTGGAGGACTCGCTGCCTGTGCACGCCCACCGCACACGCAAACGCGTCACTGCCGCTGCCCGCCGCCCGCCGCCCCCGCTCCCCACGTGACGCCGCCCCTGCCTGCCTCGCTCGCTCTCTTGTCGTCTCACCTCACGCCCGCCCTCGCTCGCTGCCCCGGCCCCGCGTCTCGCTCCCTGCGCCCACGCCGCCGTCTGTGGGCGTCCGCAATCTGCCGCCCTCTGCCCACGCATCCCTGCGCCGTCAGCGCGTCAGCCTCCTTCGTTCTTCGGACGCCGACACGTACAAGGTGCATTCGCTGCTCCCGTGCATAACTCCAAAGCTGACTCGCATACAGCGCCCTCGCTCCCCTCGCGCACGCCGAAGCCCTTGCTGTTCAGCTCGCGGCTTCCACGCCCCCGCTCATTGGACGTCTAGCACACGCGCCTCGCCGCCGCTCGGTCCGCCGTCCGCTACTGCCCCGCTTAGTGAACGTCTCCGCGTCACTGCATCGTCCGCGATCGCCCGGCGCCGTACGCACCCGCCGACTCGAAGACGGCGTGCACGTTCCTCCCCGCCCTCACGTCCAGCCTCGCGGACCGCCGCCTTACGACCACGGTCGCGCGCATCACCAAGACGCCGCCGCGCGCGAGTCGCAGCGATAACCCCACGTACGCTCGCGCCCTTCCAGTCCCGCCCTTCGCGCCGCCCGCGCTCCCAACCGCGGCTCAGCGCGGTAGCGTCAAGTAACCTCGTCCACCCATCCGACTCGTTGTGACCTGCGCGCGCTGCGCTCTCGTCAATGCCGCCCGCGCGATCCTGCCGCAAGTCCCGCAACGCGAGCGCAAGTCGTGCGTCGCGCGGCCGCCACCAGGGCCCGATCTGCGCCCACTCTTACGCTCTACCCCGCCCGCCCGTTCCACCAGTCCCCCCATGCGCCCCTTCGCCGACGCCCCGCACGCGTCGCCTCGCGAGCGGTACCCTTCCGTCTGCTGAAGGCCCCACGATGCCCCATCGTCCCCGTCGACGCCCTCTGCAACTCCGCGCCCTTTGCGCTCCCCGAACGTTCCCCACTCGCGTGTAGGACCCGCCGCAGCCGTATATAGGCGTGCCGCGTGCCCGGCGTTTGCGCTGTCGCCTACGCCCCCGTCCCCGCGCTTCAGCATCGCGATCCACCCCCTCGCTGCTCGCGTTCGCGGTCGCGCTCGCAGGCCCTGTACCCGCCCTGTCCGTCCCTGCGCTGCCCCGCTCGCCCTCCCGCTGCGCATTCGCAAGCCCCTTCGCCGCCCTCTCATTTCCGCATGCACACGGCCCCGTCCCGCTCCCTCGCCCTCTCCCGCGCCCGAGCACGCTGCCATTGGCGCCACAACGCCGCTGCACTGCGACGACTCTCGGCTGCCACCGCTGGGCAAACGAGCTCCAGCGCACCCTGACATTCGTCGCTGTAGTCCGCCGCCGCGCTGTAAAGCCCAGCTGCGCGGACCCGGTCTGATTCAGGCTGCCACCGCGCAGATTCCAAGTGCGGGAAAACGAGCTCCATCGCGAGCACGCTGTCGTCGGACGCTGCCCTGTCCGCCTCAGCGCCGCCCTCCTTGCTTTTTGGCGTTGCCCTCGAGTAGAAGCCGTGCCGCCCGCATTTTCCAGCCCAATCGGCCGCCCTCTTTGCTGCCGCGCCTGTGTACGTGCCTCGTACATACGACGCGCCGCTCGCATTCGCATCCGCAAGGCCTTCGCCCCACCGGCCGCCGCTGCTCTCTCGCCTCCGCACCTCGTGCCCGCCGCGCGCGACGCCCTCCTCCCTTCCCCGCATCTCCCGCGCACGCGACGCGGGACAAGCTTGCTGCGCCCGTATTTGCGTCAGCTCTCGCCTCGTCGCTTCGCTTTACGTCCAGCCTCGCCGTTCGCTCCACGCCATGCCCCCCGCGTCCTCCGCGCTCGGCCGCGTGCGCTATGCCTCCATCGTAGTGGCTTGCTCCGCCCGCCAGCTTGTCCTGTTGGCCGCGCGCCTGTGCCGCGCGTGCAGACTCGCCCGCGTATTCGCGGCTCGATGTGTACGCGCGGCTCGGGCATCGCTGCCACGTCACCGCCCAGGCCCCGACTTCTACTACCAATGCACGCTGCGCCGCCGCCGCTCTCCCTCGCAATCCAGCACTCGACCTCGGTGTGTATCTACCTTTGTTACTGTAGACTAGCTATGTACTGACTTGTTCTAGCCTTGTAGCTCGATAGGCTGACGAGGCGCTGTCCTCCTTTCCCTTCGCGCTAACCCACGTCTCCGAGGAACCCCCGCCCACGCGCCCTCGGCGTCGCCCCCGCTCGCCACAACGACCTCCTGCGCGGCGGCCGCACGGCCGTCGAATTGCGCGCAGAGTCGATGCCCGCCCATCGCTGAATGCGCGCCCGCGTACGAATCCCGTCCCCGCGCCGACATCGTTCGCTCGCCCGTCGCTGCGGCCCGGACACTAATCCAACGCCCTCGATCATAGGTCGCCCGCGCTCGACCCCGGTCCTCGCTGCGACACCGAGTCCGCGACCCCGTAAGCAGCCCCGCTCATTGGAATAAATACACTTACCCGGTCTGCAAGACACTCGCTCGCGTTCTGCGCTCGGCATCGCACGAGCGCAGCGTAGTGACACCGCGCGCCTCCCCTGCGAGCGCGGATCCGGCTTCGAAGCTGGGATGTGCGCCTATGTCGTGCCTGACGGCGACCCCCGCCAAGTAACCCTGGCCGCGCCGCCAATGACGGCTGCCGTTTTGAAGCTTGCGCGTGTCGCCCTTCGTGTAGTTCCCCCCTATCGCTCTCTCGCTGATCGACCGCTGACGATCGCCTCAGAGACCCTCCGCGCCAAGCTCAAATGCACACGGCGCGATCCGTGCCGCCGCCGCTGCCGCCGCAGGGCAGTCGAGTCCGCGCGCGCTGGCCACGACTCAGGGCTCGTCGCTCAGCACCGCCCGATCGCCGCCCGCGCAAGTACCGCTGCACGCGCCGGAGTCGCGCCCCCGCGATAAGTCGGCGCCTGTGTTCCGTCTGGCGACGCCGTTCGTGGTGACGGGCGGGTTCCGATTACAGGTCCCGTCCGCACGCCGGGTTGCGCGCTCGGGGTCTCGCGACAAGTCGCCCGCGCGCGATTCGTGTGATTCGCGTCCCGCCCTTCGGGTCATCTACCGATGCTCGCGCGGGAAGATGCGCTTCCGCTGGTGCATGCGCGAGCGGCATGCAGCGCACGCGCTACCCTAGGGGGACGGAGCCCCCTAGACGGAATCGGCGCGAGGTGCGCATGGCTGAATGTCGTCGTCGGATTCGCAAAATCGCGTGATGGGCGCAACTGAGTAAGATGCGAGGACATGACACCAAAAGTGCAAGGCCAGGCAAGCCGTGGTGGCGTAGGGCGGGAATTTTGGGGTCCGACTTAGTGTTGGAAGAGGAGGGATCGAGGAAATGACGACGTAGCTTGTACAAATCCAGGGTTACTATCGTTAGGTACCCGAGCAGCGGTAGCGGAACAGAGGCAAGGCCCATGGCGTGCTCTAGTTTGCAGAAGGCCCCACAGGCCAGGGATCTGGGCGAGAGAACTTGTGGTTGGGGATCGACAGCAGAGCGCAAGCTGCCTCCGCAGATTAGCCCGACGTCAGTATGAGGCAAGATGCGGATCACAGGCCCGGACACGTGGCGCTCTCTGTCTCCTTACCACCACACCGCGATTTTTCTGCCTCGCGATTTCCACTCCCTGAGTGGCTTGCCAATTCCTGCTGTGCCTTCGGCGGACGATACCTCCGTACAATCTCTATTGACTGCACTTGTGGCTCGGAAGCCAGGGATCTCGACGCGTCACGACATCGCGCACACCTCAAGGCAACTCTCACTCTGAAGTGCTTAGCCGGCTGCTCGATCTACCTCTGCATGCAAGCCTCAAATTCCTCGTCTCTTGATCGCGCTCATCCCCTTCGCGATCGACAGCCACCCTCTGAATTACGCTCGCATCGCGCAGTTCTGCAGACTCTCTGTCACCTTGTCGAACGCGTTATTCGACATTGCAGGTGTTCGGGGGGCACAAGGTGCGTGGCGCGCTCCCAGATACCAGCGCTTACTCTGATATCGCGTCTATCTCAGCGCAGCAGCGCCTCCTCGGTGTTCCCTACATCGATCGTCCACGCGTCGACATTCGCTACAATCGTGTGCTCTGCCATCTCCTAGAGATCACATCCCCAGCGCGCTTCGACGTACTCAGGGACTCGATGCAGAGACGCCGAGGAGTGGGCAAAGAAAACCACAATCGCCGCCGGGAAAGTCAGCAGCGCCTCCATTCGCTCGATAGGCGTGGCGGCTCGCGTCCTGTGCGCTTTCCGCCGGTGTACTCCAGCTCATCCCAGGATCCGCCAGGCGACGCCAACTTGACTCGCGCAGATACCCCGACAGTCGATCAGCCTACCACTGGGTGGACCCGATCGGTTTATTCGCCATCGTACATTGCGTGCCCGACAATGCCCGTCCCTCCGCCTCTCGTCCATTCTTCCCTGTGCGCGGAGTTTACACCTTACACGCGCTCAATCTCGAGCGGCACGCCCCTCTCCCCCGTTGTATTCTAGGTGCGTCCTCGTGGTGTATTTGCGTGTGCATTATACTTATGTGGCATGTTCAGGCTCTAGCGCGCCGTGCTTCTAGTCCTGGGCCTCGAACTCTCAAACGCGACGCGTTCGATTCACCACGCGCTCAAACTATTGGGCGCCCATATCTTTTTGCCGACGGATGCGGCACCATACCGCGCCGACCTCCGAATATTGTCATTTTCAGACGTGCGCCTGCGCATCGGTGATTCAAAGGGATGAAGCGGTGATGAGCTGTTCAAGACCTTCGCCCCCAGGCCCCCAGGCCTCCTTGCGCACTCTGTTCTTCGCCCTGCCGCAGTTTTCACGGATGCTGCGTACCCTTGGGGCAACGATCCTTGTTGGACCTCGTCTCTGCGCTCGCTTGCTCACGCTGACCGATACACGGGACGTCGCGCCTCAAAGCGCTTGCATCGTCATTCCAAAGATGCCCTCCCTGAGGCCTTCGGTGGGAACGTCGCCAGGTTCCGTTCCGTCGCACCGTCTTCATCTTAGTATTTGGCCAGCGCGTACGACGCCCACGTGCGGCTCCCTTCATGGCTACTGACTCATATCTTCTTGCAGTTCCCTCCATCCCCGCCTTTCCTGCGCGCGGACACCTCAACGTCAGATGCTTGGTGCCTCCGACGCAGCTCTCTCGCGTCGAACACCCTTCGTACCTCTTTCCCGCAGAGCCACTCTCGCGCTGCATCTGCGCCACGCCCGCCACTCACGGGAATCCCATTTTTTCGGCGCTGCGCGGCTGGAATAGCTCCAGCTTTGCTGGTCTATTAGTTCGGACTTTAGTTGTACGTTCCTCATTCTCTCCCTCCACAAACTGATCGATATTACGCTCTAGTTTCATCGATCAGCGCGCGCATACGCGTCAGACTGGTCGTGCCCCGGTGCGCGGCCTTTCGCAGAGAACGCCGCCCGCAACTCTCGAGCTACCACGTGTCCCTGCGTAAGGAGGCGGTCTTCAGCGGTCTTTACGAAACGCTGCCCGTTCAGCGGGGAGAACCTATCGGCGCTGCACGGATGATATTGTTCCACCTTCACCTCATCACTGGCCGCGTGTATACGGAGCTGGTAAGCACTTCAACCCACGGTTTCCCCCCATCGTGCGCTGTGCGCTTTGTTTCTGTTCTTCTAGATCTAATTGGACATCCCTTAGGCGTTTCTTTAGGCGCTGCGCGTGCTCCCCTTCGCTCGCTCGCTCGTTTTGTCTTTTCCTGGGGGCGATTATGGTTTCTGTCTTGTAGTCCATGTCGTACCTTGGGTGGAATCGATTAGCATCCACACCGAGTGATGTCCACCTGGAGCCTTTCTGTTTCTGAAGCCTCCGAAATCCCTTGCTCGAGTGGCCTGAGCGCAGAAGCACCCTGAAACACTGCCGGTTGGGGCAAGTTATTTTTGCAGGCTTCTCCCGGACTCGTGGTGATTCCGCGCCGACATAGCGACGTCTTTTGCTTTCTACCCTCATCCACTCTGCCTACGTTGTCCTCGCTCTACGTTTTCTTTGCCTTGTCGTTGGGAAGATGCTTCGCTGAGGACCTGGCAGGACCTCTATTCCTGGCGGCTCACTGGCTTTCGGGCAAGCTCTGGACTGCTGTTTATATGGGATCTGTGACGCTATATTCACGATCCACAGGCTCGCTGGACGTTTCAAGGCTTGATGAAGTCCTTCTCGGCTATTCTACGCTTGGACCGGGAGCCGCTTCGCCCCATTGCCTTCTCTCTGGCGCATCTGTTATTGCCGCGCGGTCTGACTGGTGCCAACGTCCCCTTGACGCTCTTGCTTCGATCCTGTGTCTCACAGCCCGCTTTTCGCCGTCCCCCAGATTTTCCTTGCCCGGGAAGTCCTGCGCGGAATATCTTGGAACTCGCACCCGAGTTTGAGGCTCCTCGTGAATCTGCTACGACCGCTGGGCTCTTGCGCTTCAAGGCTTCCTCTCGGTGGTTAAGCTTCGGTACGTCGTTGCCGCCCAGAGTGCATGAACTGCACTAGTAACTAGTTGTCCCACAATCCATCATCGACGAATCAACGAAGATAATCGGGACAATGCTGTTCAAAATCCATCTGAGTATCTTACGCCTTTTCGGATTCGACCTGCGGCCGAAGTATTGCACTGGATGCATTGCAGCCGTGGCAGGTAAAGTACTCCTATGTCGGTCACGGTCATCGATTGATTCATTCAAAGACAGACTCGCTCTGAGTTACTTTCTTTGAGTTACGAGGACATCAGGGGCCCAGACTGACGCGACCGAGCACTTCTACAAGTGCAGCAGGTCTGCGACATCAACCGGGGAGGTCAGGTGTGATGAATATAAGATCTGCTGAATCTGCTTCTCTCTTACAATTGTTCAAGGGCGGCCAAGTCCAAAATTACAGGCGGTAATTCCCAGGAATATTCATGCACGGTGTAGTTGTTCTGTTCAATGGTGGCACTATTTATTTTTCGTAGTCCATCACTCAATGAGATTGGCTGACTACATGAGCGCTCATGGACTTCAAAGGTAGTGGTAGGATAATCCGGACATCAAAAGTTGATGTGCCCTTCTGGGAGCTTCATGGGTGGAGTGAAGTCTTGCCATATGTGGTGGGTCAAGTTTGGACATGCAAGAACAGCATGAGACATACAGGGCCAGAATAGCGGGTAGACTCTGGGAGATGCAGCAATATAACTGAAAAGGCTGATTTGGCGGACAGTCGAGTGGCAAGGTCATAGAACCATGAAGTGTTGTATACCACTGGGAGCGGATTTTCGAGGAGAATCTGATTGACCGCGGGCGGGAAGAGATTGGGGCACAGGGCAGAGGCGCAAGGGAGATTTGATGAGAATGGGTGGCGGCAGCGATGCGTGGGATGGGAGCGTGTCAAGTATGTGTCGGAGACGTGAATAGCGTGTCATTCGATGAGAAACGGAAGGGTGCGAAGAGACGGCGGAGATCGGACAAGCGGTTGGAGTGCGGCACAGGATCGGAGTGTGAAAAAGGACTTGCTTTGGTCAATTAATGTCAGCCCAAGTCAAAATCAGTAGGATCATTGACCGGCTTGAAGGTCATTTGACCTTGTGTCTTCAGTAATGTAACCGAAGACACAAGACAGATTCAACTCAACTGTACATTCTGACTTGGTCTAACAACTCAGGTTGAAATGAATAGTATCATTGACCGATTGAAGGCTGTTGGCCTTGTGTTCTGTTACGCGCTGCCAGAACAAAGTCTGAATGAAGCATCATTGACCGCTTCGAAGTGGCCGGACTTGTATTCTGTTAGTTACATTGACACAGTCAAGTCATTGGTATATGCCGACATGTGAGAATGTGGACCCAGTCCATTGCCCGATCTTACCGGTTTCACATTCTTCGCTTGAATATCTCGAGTATACAGAGTCAGCGCGCATCTGATAATCTCGCTCGGAGGACTCAACCACTTTCAAGGTGTTTGGCTTCAATGCATCAAGCACGCAAGTCGCACTCTGATCACTGATCGAATGATGACAATCTCCGGTGTGTCTCACACAAGGCGGCGGTCAAGTGTGCACTGTCTGGTATCAGACATAAGTCTTGGTCATTGGTAGAGCTTACCCAGGCGATTCGGAAGTGTCACAACGGGAGACAAGAGAACAGCCGTGTGATACCGGGTTAGCATAGTTAGGCAGCCGTGTGATATCACTTCCGAGTCTCGGTTAAAGTAAATTTTTCCAGACAGACAGATTCGGAGTGTCATAACGGGAGACAGGAAAGCAGCCGTGTGATGTTGGGTTAGCATAGTAGAGCAGCCGGGTAATACCAATCACAATATGCATACCGATCCCACATAGACCGCAAATGAATTCCAGGAGACAAGGGTTCCCCACAAGACAAGTGTTGGCCATAGTGATTTCTTTATCCAGACAAAGACAAAAGTCGCAATTCATAAGGTAACGGACCAGGCGCGGGACAATGTTCAGATATAGAATCAATCATTTTTGAAAGGGATTCAACCTAGAGAAGTCCCAAGTCCCAACGGTCACACGCGCTGGCACAGGGAATATTTTTGGATGAGATTCGATCAATGGTCAATTAAACAGAAATATTAAATCAACTCAACGGGCAATGTATCGGGCCAAGTCAAGATGGAGAATCAGTCAGTTTTCGAAGGGCGTTCAGATATATAGGTTCGGGAGGTCAAGCCTGAGCCGATCTCACCCAACAAGTGACTTCTTTGTGAAATCAGAGTATTTATCAGACATATACCAGACAAATGTGACAGGACAGAGGGGTGCGTTGACCGAGGTACGAGACAATGAGACGGTGACCAACAGACAACGTTAGACAAGACTGCCTTGGTCAAAACATCAGCACGCGTCAGAGATATCGATGACCGAGAGACAGGATTCAGGAAAGTTGTATACCACCGTCAGCGGATTTTCGAGGAGAATCTGATTGACCATGGGCCGGAAGAGATTGGGACCCAGGGTGAGGGCGCAAGGCATATTTGATGAGAATGGCCGGCGGGAGCAATGCGTGGGATGGGAGCGTGACAAGTACGTGTCAGAGACGTGAATAGCGTGTCATTCAATGAGAAACGGAAGGGTGCGAAGAGACGGCGGAGATCGGACAAGTGGTTGGAGTGCGGCGGAGGATCAGAGCGTAGAAAAGGACTTGCTTTGGTTAATTAATGTCAGCCCAAGTCAAGATCAGCAGGATCATTGGTCACTTGAACTTGTGTGTCAGCAATGTAACCGAAGACACAAGTCAGATTCAACTCAACTGTACATTCTGACTTGGTCTAACAACTCAGGTTGAAATGAATAGTATCATTGACCGATTGAAGGCTGTTGGCCTTGTGGTCCGTTACGCGGAAGTCCGAATCAAGTATCATTGACCGCTTCGAAGTGGTCGGACTTGTATTCTGTTACATTGACGCACTCAAGTCATTAGTATACTCCGACATGTGAGAATGAGGACTTGATCCATTGCCCGATCACACCGATTTGACATTCTTTGCTTGAACATCTCGGGTGTACAGAGTCAGCGCGCATCTGATAATCTGGCTCAAAGAAGTCAGTCACTTTCAAGGGTTTGGCTTCAAGGCATCAGGCACGGAAGTTGCACTCTGATCACTGATCAAAATGACACTCTTCGGCGCCTCTCACACAAGGCGGCAGTCAAGCGCGCATCCGCGGTATGATACCAGACACAAGTCTTGGTCATTGTAAGCTTTTCGATTCAGAAGTGTCACAACGGGAGACAAGAGAACAGCCGTGTGATACTGGGTTAGCATAGTTAGGCAGCCGTGTAGTACCACTTCCGAGTCTTGGTTAAAGTAAATTTTTCCAGACAGACGGATTCGGAGTGTAATAACGGGAGATAGGATAGCAGCCGTGTGATGCTGGGTTAGCATAGTGGAGCAGCCGGGTAATACCAGTTACGATATGAATACCGATCCCACATAGTCCGCAAATGAATAACAGGAGACAATGGTCCCCCCCGCAAGAGTGATTTGTTTTTCCAGACAAAGACAAAAGCGGGAATTCATCAGGCAACGGACAAGGCGCGGTACAATGTTAAGATATAGAATCAATCATTTTTGAAAGGGATTCAACCCAGAGAAGTCCCAAGTCCCAACGGTCACACGCGCTGGCACAGGGAATATCTTTGGATGAGATTCGATCAATGGTTAATTAAACAGAAATATTAAATCAACTCAACGGGCAATGTATCGGGCCAAGTCAAGATGGAGAATCAGTCAGTTTTTGAAGGGTGTTCAGATGATATAGGTTCGGGAGGTCAAGCCTGAGCCGATCTCACCCAACAAGTGACTTCTTTGTGAAATCAGAGTATTTATCAGACATATATATACCAGACAAATGTGACAAGACGGAGGGGTGCGTTGACCGAGGTACGAGACAATGAGACAGTGACCAACAGACAACGTTAGACAAGACTGACTTGGTCAAAACATCAGCACGCGTCAGAGATATCGATGACCGAGAGACAGGATTCAGGAAAGTTGTATACCACCGTCAGCGGATTTTCGAGGAGAATCTGATTGACCATGGGCCGGAAGAGATTGGGACCCAGGGTGAGGGCGCAAGGCATATTTGATGAGAATGGCCGGCGGGAGCAATGCGTGGGATGGGAGCGTGACAAGTACGTGTCAGAGACGTGAATAGCGTGTCATTCAATGAGAAACGGAAGGGTGCGAAGAGACGGCGGAGATCGGACAAGTGGTTGGAGTGCGGCGGAGGATCAGAGCGTAGAAAAGGACTTGCTTTGGTTAATTAATGTCAGCCCAAGTCAAGATCAGCAGGATCATTGGTCACTTGAACTTGTGTGTCAGCAATGTAACCGAAGACACAAGTCAGATTGAAGTCAACTGTACATTCTGACTTGGTCTAACAACTCAGGTTGAAATGAATAGTATCATTGACCGATTGAAGGCTGTTGGCCTTGTGGTCCGTTACGCGGAAGTCCGAATCAAGTATCATTGACCGCTTCGAAGTGGTCGGACTTGTATTCTGTTACATTGACGCACTCAAGTCATTAGTATACTCCGACATGTGAGAATGAGGACTTGATCCATTGCCCGATCACACCGATTTGACATTCTTTGCTTGAACATCTCGGGTGTACAGAGTCAGCGCGCATCTGATAATCTGGCTCAAAGAAGTCAGTCACTTTCAAGGGTTTGGCTTCAAGGCATCAGGCACGGAAGTTGCACTCTGATCACTGATCAAAATGACACTCTTCGGCGCCTCTCACACAAGGCGGCAGTCAAGCGCGCATCCGCGGTATGATACCAGACACAAGTCTTGGTCATTGTAAGCTTTTCGATTCAGAAGTGTCACAACGGGAGACAAGAGAACAGCCGTGTGATACTGGGTTAGCATAGTTAGGCAGCCGTGTAGTACCACTTCCGAGTCTTGGTTAAAGTAAATTTTTCCAGACAGACGGATTCGGAGTGTAATAACGGGAGATAGGATAGCAGCCGTGTGATGCTGGGTTAGCATAGTGGAGCAGCCGGGTAATACCAGTTACGATATGAATACCGATCCCACATAGTCCGCAAATGAATAACAGGAGACAATGGTCCCCCCCGCAAGAGTGATTTGTTTTTCCAGACAAAGACAAAAGCGGGAATTCATCAGGCAACGGACAAGGCGCGGTACAATGTTAAGATATAGAATCAATCATTTTTGAAAGGGATTCAACCCAGAGAAGTCCCAAGTCCCAACGGTCACACGCGCTGGCGCAGGGAATATCTTTGGATGAGATTCGATCAATGGTTAATTAAACAGAAATATTAAATCAACTCAACGGGCAATGTATCGGGCCAAGTCAAGATGGAGAATCAGTCAGTTTTTGAAGGGTGTTCAGATGATATAGGTTCGGGAGGTCAAGCCTGAGCCGATCTCACCCAACAAGTGACTTCTTTGTGAAATCAGAGTATTTATCAGACATATATATACCAGACAAATGTGACAAGACGGAGGGGTGCGTTGACCGAGGTACGAGACAATGAGACAGTGACCAACAGACAACGTTAGACAAGACTGACTTGGTCAAAACATCAGCACGCGTCAGAGATATCGATGACCGAGAGACAGGATTCAGGAAAGTTGTATACCACCGTCAGCGGATTTTCGAGGAGAATCTGATTGACCATGGGCCGGAAGAGATTGGGACCCAGGGTGAGGGCGCAAGGCATATTTGATGAGAATGGCCGGCGGGAGCAATGCGTGGGATGGGAGCGTGACAAGTACGTGTCAGAGACGTGAATAGCGTGTCATTCAATGAGAAACGGAAGGGTGCGAAGAGACGGCGGAGATCGGACAAGTGGTTGGAGTGCGGCGGAGGATCAGAGCGTAGAAAAGGACTTGCTTTGGTTAATTAATGTCAGCCCAAGTCAAGATCAGCAGGATCATTGGTCACTTGAACTTGTGTGTCAGCAATGTAACCGAAGACACAAGTCAGATTGAAGTCAACTGTACATTCTGACTTGGTCTAACAACTCAGGTTGAAATGAATAGTATCATTGACCGATTGAAGGCTGTTGGCCTTGTGGTCCGTTACGCGGAAGTCCGAATCAAGTATCATTGACCGCTTCGAAGTGGTCGGACTTGTATTCTGTTACATTGACGCACTCAAGTCATTAGTATACTCCGACATGTGAGAATGAGGACTTGATCCATTGCCCGATCACACCGATTTGACATTCTTTGCTTGAACATCTCGGGTGTACAGAGTCAGCGCGCATCTGATAATCTGGCTCAAAGAAGTCAGTCACTTTCAAGGGTTTGGCTTCAAGGCATCAGGCACGGAAGTTGCACTCTGATCACTGATCAAAATGACACTCTTCGGCGCCTCTCACACAAGGCGGCAGTCAAGCGCGCATCCGCGGTATGATACCAGACACAAGTCTTGGTCATTGTAAGCTTTTCGATTCAGAAGTGTCACAACGGGAGACAAGAGAACAGCCGTGTGATACTGGGTTAGCATAGTTAGGCAGCCGTGTAGTACCACTTCCGAGTCTTGGTTAAAGTAAATTTTTCCAGACAGACGGATTCGGAGTGTAATAACGGGAGATAGGATAGCAGCCGTGTGATGCTGGGTTAGCATAGTGGAGCAGCCGGGTAATACCAGTTACGATATGAATACCGATCCCACATAGTCCGCAAATGAATAACAGGAGACAATGGTCCCCCCCGCAAGAGTGATTTGTTTTTCCAGACAAAGACAAAAGCGGGAATTCATCAGGCAACGGACAAGGCGCGGTACAATGTTAAGATATAGAATCAATCATTTTTGAAAGGGATTCAACCCAGAGAAGTCCCAAGTCCCAACGGTCACACGCGCTGGCACAGGGAATATCTTTGGATGAGATTCGATCAATGGTTAATTAAACAGAAATATTAAATCAACTCAACGGGCAATGTATCGGGCCAAGTCAAGATGGAGAATCAGTCAGTTTTTGAAGGGTGTTCAGATGATATAGGTTCGGGAGGTCAAGCCTGAGCCGATCTCACCCAACAAGTGACTTCTTTGTGAAATCAGAGTATTTATCAGACATATATATACCAGACAAATGTGACAAGACGGAGGGGTGCGTTGACCGAGGTACGAGACAATGAGACAGTGACCAACAGACAACGTTAGACAAGACTGACTTGGTCAAAACATCAGCACGCGTCAGAGATATCGATGACCGAGAGACAGGATTCAGGAAAGTTGTATACCACCGTCAGCGGATTTTCGAGGAGAATCTGATTGACCATGGGCCGGAAGAGATTGGGACCCAGGGTGAGGGCGCAAGGCATATTTGATGAGAATGGCCGGCGGGAGCAATGCGTGGGATGGGAGCGTGACAAGTACGTGTCAGAGACGTGAATAGCGTGTCATTCAATGAGAAACGGAAGGGTGCGAAGAGACGGCGGAGATCGGACAAGTGGTTGGAGTGCGGCGGAGGATCAGAGCGTAGAAAAGGACTTGCTTTGGTTAATTAATGTCAGCCCAAGTCAAGATCAGCAGGATCATTGGTCACTTGAACTTGTGTGTCAGCAATGTAACCGAAGACACAAGTCAGATTGAAGTCAACTGTACATTCTGACTTGGTCTAACAACTCAGGTTGAAATGAATAGTATCATTGACCGATTGAAGGCTGTTGGCCTTGTGGTCCGTTACGCGGAAGTCCGAATCAAGTATCATTGACCGCTTCGAAGTGGTCGGACTTGTATTCTGTTACATTGACGCACTCAAGTCATTAGTATACTCCGACATGTGAGAATGAGGACTTGATCCATTGCCCGATCACACCGATTTGACATTCTTTGCTTGAACATCTCGGGTGTACAGAGTCAGCGCGCATCTGATAATCTGGCTCAAAGAAGTCAGTCACTTTCAAGGGTTTGGCTTCAAGGCA